>JAQFXU010002279.1:0-21824 GCA_034693705.1 Spatulosminthurus flaviceps
ATGGGTGGGCGATTTTTTCACAAAAGATGCTCTTTTGCATGTAAATCTCGAAAATGGGTTCAAAATATTCAAATTCAAATTCACAAAATCATTATTTAGCGAATTTCAACTTTGCCGGTTTTTTATGAAAAGGAGCCACTGTGATGATGTAAGAAATACTTATCAACTGGTTCTACTGAATATTTGGCAGATGCAACTGCTACTTTCAATAAGAAAGTTTGGCCAATGCAGTGGCAAAGACAAAATGTGTTGATCATCCTCGTAGACTTTTTTTGCAGTTCCACCTACAATTATTATCATAAATGTATACATATACCGAATTGACACTATGACATAATTCTGATAAAAGGACGAGGGTTTGGTACTGGTACTGCTGTGGGAGTAAAACTTGTATGTAGATGAGTCTAGGCTATGTATGTGTAAGGTGCGTGCATGTATATACGTGCGTCTTCACTTGCAAGGAACACTGTTGGACGTCTTTCACGAACCTTGATAAATAAAGAGGAAACAGTATTATATTTGCTTGTCATCATCTATCAGTATTGACGATTGCTGACTATTGACTATAGATGTGATGAATTCGTGGGTGTCAGTTTGATATTATTATTGATAACACTCCGAAGTACTCAATTATTTCCTAACACAAGAAGACTACGTTACAAGAATGGTTTTTTAGTGACAAAACCATACGTGCGCACGTTTGGAGCCCTAGAGCATGAAATGTATACGTACGCAAGCAGGGCACTTGCTCTTACAATTTTATTACTGCTTGAATATTTTGTTTCCTACAGTTTTTATTTACGAAAAGCCCTTTTTAATTATTTTACTATGGAAGGAAACGGAAGATCTCGTCTATAAGGAAGGGAGGGACGCAAATAATCCAAGAATTGTTCCAAGTACATAAATTATTAATGTTGTCTTTTGTACTATCTTTTGCCTGCACAAAAAATAAAGGTTTTTCAAAAAGGTTTAAAATTTTTAAAAGAAATAGGTGCCCATGAAAAATTAAATGGTGGATTTGATGGAAGTAATGTTATTGTGGCCCAAAGAAATATTCCGTCCAATGCATTAAAATAATATACCTACATGTTAACCAATTTTTCGCGTTAAGCTATCACAAGCCTGGGTTATGTCTTAATTGCGAGTAAAATATTCAATCAAAAATGAAGAAACGTGCATATGTGCATAAATGAATAAACAGCTGGAAATTCTCAACATGTCTTTAAAATACACATTCATTGTTTAAAATATGTACGTTTTATAATAACGCCCCAACCAAAAATTCTCCTTTGGCCGTGTAAATTCATTCATTCCCATTCCACACTTACACAGCCATTCATACAGTGCCATGACAGAAAAGCAGAGTTGGGAGACTCAAAAACCAAATAAGAGCTATAAAATGTCTCTCTCTTCCCTTGAGAAGTCGCAGGTTTTTCTCTATAAGGAAAGAGTACGAGACAAAATGTGTCCGTTTCTCAGTTTGTCCCAGCATTGCAATGGGAATCATGGGCAATTTTAGTATTTACTGAACTTGTTGTTCTTGTAGAGGTCGGAGCAATGGTTAACCAGCCTTAAAATTTTAGCCGATGCCGCGAAATCAAAGCTATAAGGCTTTGGACATTCTAACACGTGGGGCAAAAATAATTTGTAAAGAAGGCACGATACAAAAATCTCTTCGTATGTATGTACACCCATGTATTTCATGTCGTTGGCCCAACGCATGGCAACGGAATGTCTTGAACATTGGAAAGGAGAATGTAATGAACAGAGAGCTGCCGATTTACATGTATTTTACTGCCAAGGTTTTAGCATGCACTTTATTCTACTACTTGAAATTAAATACACTTTTACATACATACTTTTATTTTTATATACGTACGAAAAATTTTGTGATTCATAAAAGTTCCGCTGCGCATTTGTATTTAATGTATTGCAAATTATAGGATGCTTGCAGAGAGATTTTTGATGGGAAAATGACGTGTTTTTAATTCCATATTGTAGAGATTTAAGGAGTTTGGAGCCTCGGAAAAAATTTAATTTCTGAATATTTTGGGTTTTTGGGGTAAATTGTATGATAATCCGTTGATATGATCGCAAGGGGTGCTGGAATAATCGTTTTTAATCCAGAAAAATTAATCGAGGGAAAAAGACAGTAATTTGGAAAATTTCACTCATTTTATTTGTTTCTTGTTAGTATTTTAAACAGAAGGAAATACCGTTGACAATTTTGAGGGCTTGGTTTTAGTCTGTATGTGCATAATGACAGGAAATTGCTTGTAGGAAATAGTCAACAAATTGTAGCTGCTTGGATTTAGCTATACCTGCTATATTATACATTATAGAGAAGCTAAAAGAAGCTATTTTCTACTAGTCAGTAAAAATGTATGTCCAGGGCTGCAAACCTCTGTGTCTCCTCCTCTCCTTGGCTTACCTCTTGAACACTCACAATTTCAAGTTAAAACAGTGGAGTTAGCTTACCTCCCCAAAATATTGTAAGTTTACTTTGACAGGATGCAGTACAACGCAGAAAGAGGACGTTTCTCACTGTACTCCTTCTCAAAGATAATACCATCGAACTTCCCTCCCATGCATATATGGACTTTTCGAACGGCGGCATTTCAATTTCAGCCATGACCTCAAAAGACCGAGAATATTTGAAGGCAACGAAACGGCACGCAGAGAAAGTAGTCCAAATCCGTATGTACGCTCATGTTCCCCTACGATGAGCTTCACTTGTGGCAAATGTCTCTCTAGAACATTTGTAAGGAGATCGTAGGGAGCTAAAAGCTGTCCTTTCTAATTTCTCACTCTCCCCCACACCTCTCCACAATTTCTATGCCCACGGTCAACCTTCATTATAAACTAGTATGTATTTACTTACACAACACAAAATCAAAAATCGTTTTAACATAATGCTTTGTAAAGTAAGTATAAGTGTTTACTTACCCAAGTAATTATTATTACGGATAAACTTATACGGTACATATTATTTAATATATTTTGCCACATTTTAATTATCCTGTCGTTTCCATCTCACTTTCCTCTCAAAAATACCTGTAACATCACATTGCATTGGCCAAAATTACCAAAAGCACCAAATCGACCCTTTCATCAGGTAAAATATCATTTCCATACTCATCCAATGGCATTTCTGTTCCATTCCAATGCCAGTCACAATATCTGTTAAATTCCATCGTAGAGAGGTTCACACGGATGGGGTTGCATCCTATTGACCATTTCCATTCCATTATTTCACTCATTTCTAATATTTCATTAGAGGGTACGGCGGTACGGGATTTCCATTTTCCATTCCATCGACCGAAGTTCGTCGTTCAATTCCAGCGGGGGGAAATTACATACACGATATGACATACAGTGAAATCGGACAAAAAATTAAACCTACCTGTTGTAAATATTCGAGCGCACATTGTATTTTTATTATTATTCGTTATTATTATTATTATAATTAATTATTATTATAACTATTATTGCATATTTTTAGCTAATACCAGGTTTTATAATTTAACTGTACTCCATTTCGCATTCATCCATTAAATGATACTTATTATTAATGCTTGTATAAACTCAATAGCCTGTATTAAAACTGCTAACACAGCTAACAGAAAACATTAAAACACGTAAGTATAATCATTGCAATCCCACATGCTTATGTATGTCTTTAATTAAATAATAACGATTCAGTTCAGTGCCTTGAGTCTTGAGTAAGTACTTTCTAATAAATTAAAGTGACTATTCCACTTCCATTACTAACTAATAAGCTGTCCGACTATAGTGAGTGAGGGCTCGTGATATTTCTACACGCAATGATAGCAATATACCAAAACCAAAGACTACAAGCAACAACTATGCCTTCTGTCATTGGTCCAACTCAGTGTAGCCCGGGAACTTACAAATTTTTGAATGTCGTAAATAATTTCATTTTGCTTCAGCTTTCATAGCTTCATTCACCATTCAAGTACATACAAAAGAAAATATACATAAGCATACTTATTTGGAACGACAAACATTAGGCTTAACTGTAGAGAGAAACGACTCAGCTCGATAGTACATAGTTAATTACATATAAACACTTTAAATGTATGCGTGCTAATATTATTACTGTGATTTAAAATTATAGCCAATTTATAGCTTTGTTTGTGAGTAGTTGAGAAACTCTTGACGATATTATAAACAATCGTAACTGTTCAGAAAATTGTCAGCGTAATTTATTTAACAATAGTAATTGAAAAAGAAAGAACGTTGATACTTGGCTTTTTAAATTATTATTATAAGCTAATTAGTTAACAGCACAGTGAATCTTTATGGAAGGAACTTTGAATTTTTAGTTTTGAATTTAAGTGTTACGGAAGTAATGGCTAATATTAGTGACAGATTTGAAAGAATTTAACGGGAGAAGTGAGAGGAGAAGAAACCTCTTGAGATTTTTGAACTACAATATAAGTAAAATTAAGTGACAAAATTAAAAGTTGTTGGAATTTTTCCATATTTATTGAGAATAATTTATTATTGGAACTTTAAAAGTAAAGAAATAAATTGGATAATATTATTGTTGTGTCAAAAAGCGACCATGTCATCCAGCAAATGTGATACGGCGGGGGAGGGGAGTAAAAATGTAAATAGTGAAGGTAGTCAAGATGGGAAAGAAGACACTAAAATTGCTGGACCACCCTCTATGACGGAATATTGTCAGAGTCTGGAGACGTGGCTGAATAATGTTTACATTCAAAGGGCCTGTGCGACCTCGGCATACTTCACTGCATACTCCCTTCTTTTTGGGAATAACCTGGTCAATGTTAGTCAGTTCTCTAATCAAGCGAATGCTGAGGGGATTTTTAATATTCCAAGAGCTGGAGGAAATGTTCCGAATAGAGATTTTATTCGACCTGCTGCAGTCCCACAACAGTATCCTGGTAGGATGAATGTATAGATTATAATTTAAAAAGAATGCTTGGAAAGATAGGAATTTTGAAATGTATTTGTTGATGTAGTGCCAATTATTATTATTATTATTATTTGGATTTTTGTAGATACCCTGAGGATTGCCCCGATATGGAAACGATTGCTGGCGGAGGTGTTTGACTTCTTGGTCCTTCTGATTGTTAAAGTCTTTGTGACTTTGTCAATCATTGAGAATTTCGAATTGATGTAATTAAGAATTTTTCGATTAATCTAATTCTTGTTATTGTAACGGACTATCAGAAATGTACCCGAAATTGAATTTGAAGGATAAAGAGAAAAAAGTATTTATTTTGTGTATTCGGTTTCTTTTCCAGTGATTTTGACAGCATTGACATTGACCTGATCCAAGATTCTGGAAGTATCTATGATATTGCGATCTCCCTTACGTCGGAGCTGATTTTATTGGAGTTTATTCATAGAATTGTGGTTTGTTTTTTTGAGGTTAGTTGAATTATTATTGTTTTATTTGATAGCAAGTACTTACGTGGTGGTGTAGAGGTTAAAATAAGTTTTGTGTTGAATTTATGGTTGAAAGGTTTTAGAATCGTCTTCAATTCTTGTGAGTCTGAAGTATTGAAATATTGTGAAAGCGATAGAAGGAGTTAAGTTTCAAAGTGTGGACACGTGTGGCCTGTTCATTCGAAGAATTATTGATTGATGACTGCTTTTGGGCTGACTCGAATTAATCTTGTGTAGAATTAAGCTTGTTAAAATATATGTAGATTGTTTGGTAGTTGTTGCTAATTGATTTGTCGATTCGGTAGTAAGTTTACCCTTTATTAACAATTAATAGAGGTTTGAACTTTTTCGTAACGAACGGATGCTAATTCAGAATATTAAAGGCTTGTAAATGAATTAGTTGTGTGGTGGATTACTCGATTGAAGTATTTATCTTGTTCTAGCTTAATTAGTTAAAGGTTAAATCTAAATCCCGTATTTGTTTGGTTGATTAGTTTGATGGTTGGAAGTTTATTGAAATTGTTTTTTAATTTGATAGGCGTATTGTTTAGCCAAGAACGGCTGCACACCAGGGAAGAGTCTTCTGCGTCTTCGAGTCATCCATTGCGAAGCAATTCAAGAGGTAAATCATCGCTTGGTAATTACGCCAGGAGTACCGTTATCATTTCCACGAGCTCTACTCCGTTCCTTCATCAAGAACTTTAGCATTGCCCTCTTCTTCCCGATGTGCTTCACTCTCCTTCACTTTGACAATAGTCAAACCATCTACGATCATATCTCCAAGTCGATTGTTGTTGCCTTCTAAAAGTCAAATTGAGATCAATGGAGTACAATTAACCAGATTTATATTTGTGTGTGTGTGTGTATTCATGAAACAGAACCTACTCAAGAAATATTTTGTAGCCTTGTAAAGAGACAAGCGTACTTTTACTTCCAAACCTTCCCTTCCTTCGGTACTTATGGCTTCCTGTCTTATAGTGTAAGATGTAATGGTATGCGGTTTTAAGTTGCGTATTTCAGTGCTATGATATGATACAGACATGAGTTTTAAAAGCCGCACTTCCAAGTAAGACTTGATCGCACTAAAAGTTACTTCATTCATGTGGATGACTATATCGAGAATAAAAATAATTATTTGCAACAGCGCCAAAGCTATATTGAATCTTGTGGTAATTGTTACTGGTTTCAACGGCACGGCATTGTGATGTCAAAAAAATTAATTAGGTCGCAATGAGAAGGAAGAAGATTATTAATTACACCAGACAGCAATAATTAGATCGGAAGTTCGATCATCCATACCCATTTTCTGTAGCTAAGAATCGGCTCATTAATCTGTGGCAATGAGTTTCATTCATTATTAATTTATTCACGGATGATTATTTACTTAGGAAAAATTGACGGTTTACCACAACGGTTATCCTGTAGTCGTAAATACTTGTGCGCCGTTTCCCGTACACTTGTCCTAAAAATACCTACCCAAACTTATGACAAAATTTGACGGTCACGGGGGGCACCACTTTTTGTTGACGCACTACCTATATTTTCGTTAATTGTCCCAAAGCCCCAAAATTATGGCAGTAAGATCGCACAATTATTATTAATTTATGAAGGCCTAATTAAGTTCTTATTTATAATACCCACTAATACTGTGTAGCTATTGGACTGCCTGCCTACAGAATGACTTCCATGCTATAATAAATAATTCGGGGAAGAATAATTATTGTGCTTCAAGTGTTCAACTAGCAATTTATATATTTTAAGTGTTTCCTTGCACTACACTGCGGTTCTATCTAGTAAAGCTTACTTAAGCACTAGCGGTCGACTAAAAATGTTCACCCCACTGTTCTACAAAGCAATAGGCCAGCTCTGCAACTTAGGATATGCAACAAAAACTTTACCCTTTTATTGGTGCAAGAAGACGCTGAAATTGAAGAGAGGTTCGAATAGAAGTGTTTTGGGCTGGAAAGTTACCGTTGTTATTTTGGTAATCAAAGCCCTGCACCATGTCGTGGACTTGGTTGTCCAGCTTTCAGGAAGTGGACGCTCTCTCCAAAGTTTGGTCATTGACTTTTTCTGGATTGCTTACACTATCGACCCTATTTTAATGTATATCATTATTTGGACAAATTTGGAGGAAATTCCACATTGTGTCAACACAATCTTCCTGCCGCCCAATAAACCAGGTAAGCTCTCATCTCAAAATTCTCATGTATGAAAATTGTACTACGAACTACGAACAAGATGTATTGGATTTGGCTGCAATGACTTTTAATTATTTGACAGGCGATTCCGGTACACCTTCAAAATATTCAAGTTATTTTAAAACACTGGAAAAATTGGCAGCAGTCCAGCTTCCAGTCGTTATTGTGGATGCCTTTGCATTCGCTGGACTTTACTTAAAAACATGGAAAAATTCTCGCTACTTGTACTCCATCCTCCCGGAAGGCTGGAAAAATAATTGGGTTTTATTTCTCCTGTTTTTTGCTTACGAGCTCTTTACTTCCTTCATTGGATCTTACATTTGGCTATTAATCTTCATCCTGATTTTATCATTTCTCATCAAAATCCTTGTGGGATTGAAGCAGCTTGCCTTTGAGTCAGAATGTGTTATGCAAGGCACCCCCTTGAACCAGCGTGTACTTCTTGCAAACATTGTACCTAAGATCCGACAGTACAAGGCCTTGAAGATTTTGAATACGTACGCCCATGAAGTTTTCGTAGCTAAGTTCGGCGTGAATTTACTCGTCTCGGTTATGTATTACCACGTCATTTTTATTTACATAACTGTCCAGCTTCACGATGTGATGCCGCCTTTGAGCATAAGTGTGTTTGCTTATTGGGCCATAGTCGGACTGCCTGTCTTGGAAGGTCTGTTCTTGCTAAAATTAGCACAAGTCTACGAGAACTCGAATGAATTAATTTTCAAATGGGGGAGCCAATTAGGACGTAAGGAGCGGCGGTGGGGTCGAATAGCACCCATTGGAGTGAAATTTGCCGGGACTATTAAGAAAACTACACCATTGTTAGTAATTGTGATTACTTGCAAAGCAGCCAAATATCTCTTAATTGTGTCCTGAGGTATTAATGTGGGGCCCCATCGGATGATTCAGAAAAATTATGCACTTATCATCATGTAACTATTGTAAGTATTTATTTCGAGTACGTGGGAATAATTTGCCTCTCTGCAATGCGATGCTATCACCACAGTATTCACAGTAGTAGGAAACAAATGAAAAGTTCGAAATGCACCGGCAATACTAAAAAAATATTGTGAAAAAGTTATAAAACTATTCACATTTTATGTATGTACTCCCACAGAAGGGGAGAGGAGAATGATAACACGTGATAAGATTTCAATAGTAGTCTTCTACAACTAATTTTAAAGACGATACGGTTGTAGTTGAAGAGGACCCAGGAATTGCAGATACAATCACGGATTCAGTCAGTTCGCCTTCCGTTATTGGTGCTAACATACAAAATATAAGATAATGGTTCTCAACATCAGAAGCTTTGAATAGAATTGAAAAAAATGACGTAGGGTTCAGTTTTCAATATTAAGACAGGATTCTGTAGTGGGTGTAGGCATTACTCATAAAAGCATAATAATTATATTATGGTACTAGTATTTGTAGTAGTCAGTAATAATTTGTGTAGAAGCATGAATGTTTACCTCCACAAAGACTTTTACTATTAAATACAATCCGAGTTACAGCTGGTAAATGATGTCCTCGGAAGGATCGCATTCGAACCATCGTGTCCAACTTCATAATTCCATCCTTGCTGGTAGCATCAATTAAATACTCCGTGTGGGAGCCCATGTCTCTTGCTTGTGCTTGTCTTACCTATACATATATGTATAAAACTTAACCTCAATAAAAAAAACAATAATAGCATAAAAAATAACAGCAACTTACGCTCACAGCCCTAACAGCCCTTGAAAATTTCAAGAGTAATTTGTAACCTTCCTGACCATCATCGCGACGGGTTTCTTTAGACATGGGGATACTCAATTGGCCGAGGAGGAATGCACCATGTCGATGTGTATTTCTGTAGTATTTCGTGCAGTTACTCGCGGGGGCTTGTCCATAGCATTGTTGCAGGAGAATGTGGACAAAAAGTAAGCTCAGATATGAAATAAAAGACATTCTTAATTTTTTGCGTGATTTTTTCTCTACAGGTTGTGAATCGGCAGGTGAACTAAAATTTGAAGCCAATTTCTACAACTTTGCCGTTGATATCAACTTTCATTTTAAAACTGATAGAATTTGAATCACAGTCGCTAAAAGAAAGTTTGCTGGAAGGATTATATGGAAATTTAAACCTACTTTCGTGGAAAATATAATTTAAATTTTAACAGATGTTGCCCCATTTTTATATGTAGTTAGAGAGATGTACATAAAAAAGTTTCTCCTTCGAATTTTATGCATGCTAGGTCGCTGATGATTACAGCAGCAAAGAAGCGACAATGTTTACCGAACAGTTATATGTATTACTTTCCATTTAATTTATTTTGACGGAAACCAATTTTATATTTCAGTTATAGTTATAGAAGTTATTAAGTTTCTACTTAAATACATACATAATTTAACAATTTAAATGGTTGAGGATATTTTTTACATGTGTTCTGCATTCTGAAAAATCATAACCTTGGTTGAAATTAACGTCCTCGACGTCCTCCGCCGCCGAATCTATAAGTGTATCCAACCCCTACGCCTCTATCAGGCTTGGTCTTCCAGGAATGTCCCTGCATTAATAATTAATAAAATTTTTAGTGTGTACAGAAAAAGTATATTTAATATAATAATTTTTTTTGGATGTTCTCAATCTCAATAAAATTATACAATAATTATTTTTGAAATTGTTCAAAAACATCTATCAAACCTGGGTACGGCCGAATGATTGACCAAAATTGGCTGCGGCCCCAACGGAGTGACGACCATTTTTACTTTCCCAGACCTTCGTGCCGACCCCGACATTTCCTCCAGCATTCCAGTTTCTTCGGTTGTTGCCGCTTCCACCACCTTGGACAGAGAATTGGGGCTGTAAGTAGAAAGAGTTAATGTTCATGTAAAAACACTATTTTAAAAGTCTATGAAATAAAAACAGTTCGAATTAGTTCATAAAAAGAAAATATGTGCACTGACCTGACCAACTCTACCCGAATTTGAAGCCTGACCTGCCGCTTCCATGGCTGCATGATTGGCTTGACCATTTACGTATGCAAAAATGCAAGTTCCAATCAGTAAGACTCCCAGCAAAGCTCTTAGTCCCATTTTGCCTCAAAAGAAAGATCCTAGCTATTTTTGGAAAAATAGTTCAGTAGCTCGAAAAGGTTTGATAAAAATTATCCAGTTCGATCGCCTTTTATACCATTTGCGGTTAAATTTAAATGACGAAAAATATACAAGAGGCGGATATCAAAGTCAATGGATAAATATACAAAAGGAAATCTTTATTTATGCGAACTTGCAATTCCAGGAATTTCCCGATATTTTTCAACAACAATATTAGTTTGACATAATTTGTGGTTTTTACTTTTACTGACCAAAACATGTCGTACGAACATGCCGTACGTACTAATTCTTTCATCATGTAACTTTTTCCAAGAAATGCTTTGACGGCTGAGGATCAAAATATGTATTTCTGCGACTTGACAATAAAAAATTTATAGCAAAGGAAAAAGTGCAGGCAATTATCGCATTATAATATAGCTACACAAAAAATAAGCGCATATTTAATATAAAGTCATCATGAACTTGCCATTTCCATGTTTTTTTCCGTCTTTGGTTTTTATCGTGAGCTGATGCAAATGTCATTTCCTTTATCTAGATACGAGATAGGACATGATGCATAGCTAAGTGGTGACTTCGCAAATAATGCGAGCACTGTTACAGAGAAATGAAAATGATTAGTATTTCTAGTAACTACATAAATGGGGAAAACCCAAGGATGAGATCATTGACATTCGAACTTATAAAAATAGTAGTTTTCTACATAGTTTTATTTTGAACAAAACATAAATCCAAGAAATCCACATACACACAAGGAACTGACAAACATCTGTTGGTTGCATGAACACATGGAACTCACTAAAAAGTGAATAATTCTCTCAATTAGATTATGTCAACCCAGCCACACATATCCTGAGCATTAATTTGTTAACGGAGATCACATTTAAGCTCTTTCTACGTAACATCCTACATTAAATGCAGTAATTGTCATTAGAATATATACTTGTACTTCCAAAACTAAATGTAAGGTGCATTTTGTATCTATCTACATACTCGAATTAAACTCTAAAAGACTATTAACTATAGTTAACGATTTCTATAAATACGTACGTACATATAATTGACAATATTACGTTAATGCCATTAATCTAATGCTTCCATACATACTAACGATCATTTCTATTCCTAATGACCGTCATGTGATTCCTCCCACAAAATCTGTCCATGAAGAAGTTTGTGCATGATAGTCGAAGTCGAAATACTAAACCAGTAAACTAAACTACATTAAGTTTGGGTAGACCTAACCGTGTTGGATATAAGTGAGCAGGATCGGAGGAACTGGAATCAAAGCTGGGGTGAGGGAGTCTTGTGTCCATATTTCCTTCCACCATGAACCTCCCGAACATGTCTGGTGAGACCTCGAGAACTACTGGTTTTGAAACTGCATTCGGGACAGGCCTCCAGAATTCCCGATTTGTGGGTCTTCCAGTGTCGTCTCAGGTGATAGAGAGTTCGGCATGTGTAGCTGCAGTGACTGCAAGCATACCTTTTCTGGGTGCAGTCATGTCTTCGGAAAGTCTCAACAGTCTTGCAGGTTATGTCGCAAATTGTACAGTAAAATCCATTGTTGGGGATGGCCACCAAATCATTCAGAATCCTTCCTTTGACTTTATGGGAATACGAAATAAGATTTAAGACATCAAACTCAACTTTGTATTATTTCAGAATCATAAAAACTGATTTTCGATTCCAAGTACTAACATGGGCATTTTAAACGACACCACATTATTAAAAATAACAATAAAATAAGTAAGTACGTACCTTCCACATTTTGGGAGCTTTCACTTTCATGCTGCTCTTCTGGCTCTGCTTTCACAATATTTTGCAGGTGATAATTCTTTACTGCAAGAGCGAAAGATCTTGATCGGAACTTGTTAATTCGCCGCTTATTAATGTCATAACTTTTCTGGCTTTGACCCCGCTCATTGTTAATCTCATTGACGAGAACTGAAGTAGATGTAGTAGCTGTTTCTGGCTTGACGCTCTTGACGGTCTGTTCCGCTAAAATTTAATCATGAAATTTGCCATTAATTATTTATCATCATACTCAATTTGCATTTAATCCTTCCCCAAAACGTTAAAAAATTTCGAAGCCATCCAAGTTTGTAAAAATAATTATAGGGTTGGTGCAAGTTTAATTCTTAGAAATTCTCAGCCCTTAAAATTAGATTCAATTACCTAAACTCGTTACGGGCGCCCCAGGATGATCAGTCCGAATGTGAGCATTGACCGTGGCAGTATTAGTTCCAGTGTAATCACAAAATTTACATTTGACCAAGACTCCGGTATGGGTTTTCAAATGAGTCCTCAAATTCCCCTTTTGACTCGAGCTGAAGCTGCACTTATGACATTTGAATGGCTTTTCTCCTGTATGGACCCTTAAATGTAGATTAAGACTTGATGGACAGCTGAAGATTTTATTGCAGAACACGCAAGTTCGACGCTTGGCAATTTTCTTGCTCTTGCTCGTCTCATCCTCCAAAATCATGGGTATTTTCGGTGGTTCTTCTAGTTTTACCGAAGGAGCACTAGCTACAGTGTTAGCTTGGTACATGCTAGTATCAACAACAGGAACTTCTGGCACAAGAACTGGCGGACTAACGGTATTATTTCTAGACTTTTTACTTCGAGGTCTAGATCGAGGTTTCCAATCCGGATCACAAGTGTCATCTTCAGTAAGCACTTCCTCTTCCTCCTTATCTTCATCCTCCAAACTTTCGGATGAACTAAAACGTCTGGCCTTGGTCAACTCATAATTACTCTGCTGCATGGAACTTTTGTCCAAAAACATGGTAACCGCAGACTGCATCGGATTCACATGCATCATATTAGGCAACTCCCCCGGTTCCAATGGCAAATCCATCGAGTTCCCCAGCATCTCCAACTGATTTTGGGAATGAAGGGCCAAATTACTAGGGATTGCCACCCTTCCATCATAATCCGAATCCGATCCTTCTTCCTGTAAATGCTGTTCACGATGAACGGTAGCACTCTGGAGGCTACAGAATGTCAAGTCGCACTCATCACAAGTATACAACTGATCCTCCTCCGCCTCATCCAAATGATCTTCCATTTCCTCATTACTCGTGGTATTGAAGTTACAATCCGGGCACGCATACAGCGTTTCCTGCTTCACTTGAATGCTTATTTCGGGATGAAGAATATCCTGGAATTGACTCTCTTCGGAGTCGCCCCGCTGTAACTGATTCATATCTCCAAGACCAGTAAATCCCTCTCTCATTTCTGTTTCGGAGTCTCGAGGAGACAGGGAAGAAGTTTCTCCGAAATGCCCATACTCCCGCATCATATTTCTCGGGTTCAGCTCCAGCTGCTCATTTTGAACCAAATTCTCATGGACTCTCTTGTGACGAGTGAAGGCTGTCATGTTACTCGCAATGAAAGGGCAATGCATGCAATAGTAGAGGATTCCTTCCCGGTGAGTCTTCATATGAACAATGAGCATGTCCTTCCGAGTCGCGGAATAACTACACTTGGGACAATGAAAGGGTCGACGGTTGCCCTCCACATGCATTCTCGCATGGGATACCAGTAGCTCCTCCGTAGGTAGGGACATCTCACAAAAGGGACACCTCACCGACATCCTGAATTCCCTAAAGAAGTTAAATAAATACTTTATTACAAAAATCCGAATTTTAATACCCTTCAAAATTAAAGAACCTCTTCTCCAATATCTTCTCCCTACAAATTATTAATATTACACAACTTTTAAAATGCAAACAATTCCTTCTTTCTTATAGAAGAAAAAAAGTACCTCATTTTATGTCCTTTAACTTTAACCTGTAAATTAAATTCAAACCTTTTACACTCCAAACCTTCCACCCGCAATTCCAAATTCCAACTGCGTAACAACTACTAAAAAATTACGTAAACAAATGCCCAAAAAATAATATTTTCCTCCCTCAAATCCACAATCCACCAATAACTTTTCACGGCTAAACTAAACGAAATGATTGGTAAGTTAAAATCTTTACCCAATAAAAAATAATAAAAAGCACAAAATTTTAAAAAATTGAATGTTTTTTATAAACATCATTTTTAAAATGCTTAATAATTAAGACTATTATTCTTTTATAAACCACCAATATTTTTACGCACAAGTTCAAATCTCCATCAACGGCCTCTCATAGGAATTCACACTTTACAAGCAGCCAATAATTAATTAATATTTCTCAAATATTTAATTACACACCTTTAAATATTCCTTCGCTGAAAAAATATTTAATCCAAATTAAATATTTTATGTTCCTTTAAAAGCAGAAGAAGATTTGAGAAAATTAACGGGGAGGAAAAATCCCAAGAGCTTCAAATATTTAAAATATAATTATGTACGACTATAGGTAAAATTCCCACATGCATAATTAGATACGTAGGAAATGGTGATATTGAGAAAAGTGAGTGGAAATTCCTTTGACAGGGACAGTAGATAGATCCGAGGAGAGAGAATATTATTAGCCCCAATCAAAAGAATTTGCATTTTATGCGTAGAAAAATATGCGGTGGCGGTGGTGCGTCCGTTTCTTCCTTATTTTTAGTTTGTATATATTGTTAATATATTTACTTGTATGACCACAGTTTTTACAAGCAAACGTTGCTCAGAGAAACGGGTGGGTTTTTTACCCCCCAAAAAATATCAATGGCTTAATAACAATTCATATATAGCATTTGCGACCCTTGTGCAATTTAAATGGTTGAGGGAGGAGAGAAAGAGAGAGATATTTGAGCTTGGGGCTGGAGCCCAATAGGATTCAAATGGGTTTGGCTCAGCTGCAATATTCCTGCAAATACGCATGAGGCTTCGTAGCCGACGTTTCAGAGGAGAGACGTTGCTGACTCAAATCAAAGGTGGCATTTCATTGGTTAGTTAAAGCTATGTATTTTATAAGGGATTCCCTCAAATGTTATCAAATTGGTTGAGAAAAAATTAAATTGAGGTTTATCGTGATAAATAGCATGTGAAAAAGTAAGGGTTGTAGAGAAGAGCAACATTTTAGGGGGTGTTAAATCTCCAAAGATCTAACAATAGGTACGCATCATGTGTTGTAGTTAAATGGAGTCAAGTGAGAAAAATTTTTCGAAAGAACTTTGAATTTACGAAGCAGTTTTTAAAATTATTTTTGTAATGCTTTACTGCAGTGTCATAATTAGTAATATTATTATTCCTAGGCTTACTTATTATGTACTGTGGGTATAGAGAAAGCTTCAAAAGAGCTGCTTCATTTTTAGGGTTGAGAGGTCAAAGGTTGAAGGCTGGGGAATGAATGGAAATAATTAAAAGGATTTTGCTTTCAGGTGTTCCTTTTAATACCACATGGTATCAGACAATAATTAAAAGCTTCGAGATTTACGGTCATTTCAAAATGGTCCAGTTTAAAAATTTATCATAATTTGTATGCGGAATTTTTATTCCATATGCAAAATCCAAAAACATGGCTGAAATAATTGGCTGATATTGAATATATAGAAAATGCGCACCAAATTTTGGTCAATTTGAAAAGCCAAACAATGAGGGATTTGCCAAACATTTTGCTTGCTGCAATGGTAATGGTTTATAATTTGTTGAGAAGGCAGACACGCGATATTCCCGTCAGTACGGGTAAGTGCGGGAAAAAAATGTGGATTTTGGCAAGACAGTCAGTCATTGTCAATGTAAACTATAGTTACAATCGTCAACTTCCCTAACCTATATTAAACGCAATATTAATTATTGTAAAAAATTAGCCTATTCTGGGAACAGGCCAAATAGTATAAAGTAAATAGCAACCTATATACTTGTCAAACAAACGACTTTTATTCCTTCAATGTTATTTATTCCTTAAAAGACCTCTCATAAAAATGGTGGGAGCACAACATAAAATCTCAATTTTATTTTCAGTTCTGATCCTTCAAAAATGTGTACAATATAGTCACGCAACTCCTGCAAGCTTGAGATTATATTCTAAAAATTCTAAAATCCCCTACGAAGTAACGGGGCGGAAATGTAGAGCGGGAGTTTTTCTTCTTGAGCCCACGAATTATTCCTGTGCTTGTATTACGGGAATGTGAGTTGCTTTTCTTCTCAGTTTGCTTCTCTTATTATAAATTGATTTAGATTTAACAAATCTGCTTTAAGGTCTTAAGCTCTCAGCGCTAAATTTGTCCAGATTTTAGTGAAATTCGAACGAATTTTGGCTGTAATTGACCAACAAATTATGATTCAAAGGTCAAATCTCCATTGAATCCGTTAAATTTTTGTGCCCACAATTTCTGTAGCATCCGAGCATACATTGCATGATGTTATGAGTCGACTAATTCTCAATAACACCGGTCAAAACTCCGGTTGCAACTGTTACAAAAATGGTTGCATCGAAATATTTTAAAATTCATCAGTGGCTCTGTTTTAATGAATAAATGCGTTACTTTTTTTTTTACAGATGGGGCTTCTACTCACATTATTGTAAGAAACCCACGCTCATTATCGGGGGTGATAAATACTGTTTCAAATTAGGCAGTTTTAAAATAGCACAAGCCGTTATCTTTGGTAACCCCAAATACCCCTTTGAACCATCCTTGTCCCATTTTCGGGAGGATTATAAAATTATGACGCAACTTTTTCGTACTGATGACAATACCGTGGATGTCGACTCCAGCTCAGCCTTCATTACAGTGACGAACAAACCTTGGACAATTCAAGGGAATAACGGTGACAAAGTATGTCTCAATTCAACGACTGATGAGCGCCGAGTATTTTGCCAATTCGATCTCACGCTCGGAGTTATTGACAATTGGTTGGATATTACGGGGGTTCAACGGGGTTGCCGCGCTTCGCATGTTAAGGATGCAGATTTTTGCCACGAGATTAATCCACCAAATGGTAAGAAATAAATTCCTACAAAATTTATTTGGTTGCATCCACCACAATCATTTTTGAGTCTCAATCGCAAAATTCCGTTGCATCGGCCGGAATTTCTCATGTACAAAATTTCTGTTGTGTCGGCGGCTGGAATTTTAAAACATAGACAAAATTTCTCTTGCTTCAGAGCAAAAATGTCATTAGAAAAATCCACCTTCGTTCATTTCCTCAAATAAAATTTAAATTTATCTTGTTCATATATTTTTGGAACTTCAGACGCAACCCTTTGTACGAGGCCGGAAGATGAAAATGTCACGACCCCTGCGACAACCGAAGCAACAACAACAACTTCAACAACGGAAATATTATCCACATCAACAGAATTCTCCACAACGCCTCTGCCGGATGACTTTTGTAAAAGTTTCAATTCCACAGAAGACATACGAGATTACTGGAACCATCCCCTTGCAAGTATCTGCCCTCGTTCGATTACCGAGCTAGTCCTAACAGACCAGTTGAAAAGATTTACTATTCATAAGCTAAATAAAGAAATTCGGACCCGGCAACTCTCTCTATCACAAACTGAAGAGCTTTTGGAGATTCAAGAAAATTTATTTCAAATCACTTGTCCTCCTGAAGCAGTTCCCAAAGAGTTTATTCAAGTTCTTACAGAGGCCTTTGTCATGTTCCTCAGGGATGATTTCTTTTATGGAGTGGACGAGACTGAGTCCTCCCTGTATGAGAGGATCATTTTTTCTTTGCGGACTTGCCTCAAAAGGGCGCGACCTTTTGATTTTTTGGGAGACATGGATTCTTGCAATAGCTCTCTCGTAAGTTGACCACATTTTTAATTTTCCAATATTTAATAAACTAATTTTGGCTATAATTAATAAGCCAAGACTTAAAATGATTCTAAATTACTACAGCGGCATCCGTCAAAATCTCCGGTGCATCGACCATAATTAAAATTGCATCGGTTACAAAGCCTAAAATTATTTTCTATAGGACAAGTTATGCTCGCCATTTTGACTTGGAAAGTTTAACGTATATTTTTGAATTTTTAGAAAATAACAGACGTAGTTCTAAGCGGCCAACCAATGAAGATCGTGATAGACGAAATACAGTCATGGCGGAATTACGAAATCATTATTGAGTCTGGATGGAAACTCTTCCTTAATGCCCACTCTTATTGCTACGAGGACTTCCTCCGACAAAATGACCATCACGCTTATTCCCTCCGGATGATGCAATTATTTTCCAACTCTATCTATGAAAAATGGTGTGAGAACAACTTGGAAAAATACTCTTATTCTTTTTGGGGGAAACATAACAAATTTTAATGGGAAAGGAAATTTTTACAGGATCCAACCATTGGGGACCTACATGTTGTACAAGTATCTCCTCCCGAACTCCTACAACCTGGAAATGATGATGGACAATTTGGATTCCTGCGTTGGAGCCCTTACCTATAATATCAAATGTCCAGTTTGGATGGATCGGAGTTCTAGAAAAGAAAATAGCCAGAGTCAACTTGATGTGGGGGCTGCACCCAGTGGTGGCGGGAGTCGTCAAATTGAGGATACCACGTCCAGTAGCAGTCGAATTGAGGAAGCTACGCCTGGTACTAATGGCCAAAGTCAAAATGACATTGATGAGACGCCGAAAAGCAGGTGCGCTAATATCTCATAGCATCATATGCTTTTTAATATTGCGTCGTGCATCGAGCTAAATTTTGAATTTGCATCTTTTTTTTCTACATTTTTATCTAGTCACATCGAACAATATTTTAGTTTATTTTTCAAAATTTCAAATGCGTGGAAATTTTTGTTTTTGTACTATTAACATTTCCGATGCATCGGCCCATAGAAATTGACAATGTTCTGGTGAAATATGCAATTTGGTGTGTAAATAATTTTTAAAAACAAACGTACATGAAAAGTATTATAGAAATGATAAAATTATATATGACGTAGGAAAAAGCGAACAATTTGGACCAATTATATTCAGAATAATCGAGAAGAGACTGAAATTTGGCACGGAGTAGCTCATTGTCTCCAATCAGCAGAAGATCCCAGCTATAGACTCGGCTTTGGACGCTGTGCTCATCCCTAATAAAGAAGTATTTAAAAATTAAAAATGCAAACAAATTATGTAGGAACATGTGGAACTGGAGATTTTATATTAATCACTACTACAATATACGCTGCTGTGTGTGAATACTTGAGACACTTCAGCTTCGCCCCACGCTAATATATTGACAAGCAGAGCTAACAAGCATTTTCATATTAACGAATACAATGCAAATTGCTTGGATGTGATTCTTATGAATGTTGTTCTTTTCTTTTGGACTCAAGTAATAATTTAAATATGTTTTGAAAATGTCATTTCATATGTTTGCATAAATAATTTAGCTGGTTTTTGTAAACAACTGTGAACTAAGGATTTTTCATGCGTTGGATATTACAAGGTGAGCCTGTAGTCCAGTGCTACAAGGGTGCTGCTTGTTTGGGCCTTACCTCAGTTCGGGTATACTAGTTACCACCTGGGATTCGAGGGTGCTTATTTAGCATTGACCCTGTGAGGCTCATAGAATTTTGCTATTTTTTCCCGCCTACATGTATTTATTTACATTCAAATAAAATGTTAATTATTTTCCTGATTTGTATCTCAGAAACTTTCCTATCTATACAAATTGATAGCAACATAAAGTTTGATGCTCAACGATCAATTCAATTCAATTCAATTCAATTCATGACTTTATTAACGTGTTATTTCCAGTTCAGTACATAAAATGACTGTTCTCCCACTTTAACACATAAAGCTAAGAAATTAAATTTTCTACTATCTGCCACGCCATCAACCCACACTCAACCCACTAGACGTCTATCCCATTTATCGTGGACGGGTTTGGTAGGATTCGGTGGTTCTGTCCCTTTAGGGGGAGATTTTACTCTAAAATATTGTTGACAACAAAGCAAAATTTCATAAGCTTCTTTATGGTTGGTTGTTTACAATGCATCAGATCGAAAACCTACATGAATTTTGCACAAAATGAGAAACTTCTCTAACAATAAAATATAGCCAATTTTTTTAATGAATAATTTTATAAATTCGAACAACTCCATTTACTTCCTCCATAATAAATTCATAAAAGGTCTATTATTATTAGAGCCAATACAGATGCGCTGCATTTATTCATAACAATTTAATTCCCACTAAAATTGAAATAATGTCGGCATGGGGAAAACTTCCACTCGATTTTGACCCATTGGCCGATATTTTAGTAGAAATTTTATATATACGTACATTCTATAGCCTAAGGATAATTTTAACAAATTATTCTCATCTCACATGGAAAAATACACATTAAAAGGAAAAAATCCCATGACTTATTTTATATATCTCAAATATTATTTGATGATAATTATTAATTTTGAAGAAAAATCATTACAAGCTCCAATTCTCACAAAAAAATATCCACTACATTCAATTTACAATAATTATTAGTCCCAACTTTTCACAATCCTTAATTATTATTTCCTTTTGTATCATCACCCTCATTTGATTTTTCCGCCAAAGTCGTGGACTTTTTGGGTGGAACATTCACCTCTGGATTCCCGCTCTTTTTGTAGAAGCCATCTTCTATTGTGTCAACCTTAGGCACCGGACTGATTTCCATTTTACCTTGGCTGGACCCCTAAAAACCCATCATAATTTTACCCCAATTAATGATTAATAATATTTTTTATTATTACAAGAATTATTAGGACTACTTTTCGCCCAATTTCAAGCCTTTCAATATTGTAAAAGTATTTGGACTTACCATAATGAAAGTATTGACACCTTTTTCTAATATTTATTTAAACAATTTGGGTTTTGTAACGACCGCGATGTGAGGGCACGATTAAAATAATAATTGCAATATTTAGTATTGCTTCAATCACATGACATTTCTTTGAAACTCGTCAACAATAATTATAAAATTCCAAGGGTACAAAACAATATTGTAAAATCCGCCGTCTAAATATCAACTGTCCATTACTTGAGGTATCAAACTAAAATAAAGGATCTTAATATGGAATGGAAAGTTGAGTTGGAGGCAGGTGTGTTTATAGGCAAGGTGAGTTGAGGTAAAATCCATTGTGTGAATCATTTCAATTGATAAACATGTGATAACCCTTTTGCTCATCCTCTCTCTCTCTCTCTCTCTCTCTCTCTCTCTCTCTCTCTCTCTCTCTCTCTAT
>JAQFXU010002280.1:0-21820 GCA_034693705.1 Spatulosminthurus flaviceps
CATGATGGCTAGTCCCAGATTTTCTTCTGTTAAATCAAGACCAATGTTCCTGTAAACTCGTTAAAGTATGGTGAGGAGCTTGTTATTTGCTGGCGTAAAGAAATCAATTTGGGAGTCAGTGCAGGGAACATGACACATGTTAGTATGTGGGGGGATGCACGTATGCCTGCGGATGCGGACGAGCTAAAGTCCCTGTCAACCATCAACCACTCTTTCCCTATTTCATGTATGCAAGGGCATGAAGGAGAGTAAAAAGAGTGGAAAAAAAGAGTATGAGAGAGAGAGAGAGATGAAAATGTAGGAAGACACGTAAAGACAACTTGACGCCATTTTCAAGCGGTGTCATTCCCTTGTGATATCCATGGCGAGTTCAAAGGGAGAGCATATAGAGTCTCCTACAAGGCGGACAATATCCAGCTGAGATTATCCTACTGTCACATAACACACACTTTTTTCCTCTCTTTTCCTCCCTTCCCAACCATCAAATCACGTTTCCCATTCCAACAACAATCAATAAACCAGTCAACACAACTTCATTTATGTAACCCAGTATTTTTCTCTCTCTCTCCGTCCGAGAGAGAGAGAGAGAGAGAGAGAGAGAAAACATTCTTTCCCGCTTTCTCCAACAAATTCTCTACCTTTTACAACTTTCCCCCAAAGCCGTTCCTTTCCAAAACAGACCTTTCAAATAGCAATGTAGCCGCACAAATATCAATTATGTCCGCGCGTCTGCCGAGGCTCCCATAGTCATTACTAACAATATACATTTGAAAGTAAAACTCTAAAAGAAAGGAGGAGAAGAGAGTGAGGAGAGGAAATTTCCCCAAACTTTCTCCATGAACGCCAGCCATACTGAGAAAACAAAGTGTCTTTGTGAGGAAAGCGACGGCGCACTCATTCTTTTTCTTTTTGTCTCAAAGCCAAGAAAGGTCCGGATACTTTCCCTATTATTATTATTTCAATTAAATTGAGAGATACGTGGCTGGAGAAATCTTGTTTAAAATTAAATAATCCTTCATCTCTTCTTCATCCTTTGAACTAAAAGTGAATTTTACCATTTCCAATTGAGACTTGCTCCTTTTACAAGGGGCTACTACATCTACATGCTCTTTAGCTCGAGAGAAGAAGAAGAAGAGAAAGTCGGGGGAAAGATGAAGAAAAGAAAATCCGAGTGTATATAGCAAAGGTCAGAGATGGAATGAGGGGAAAGTTTCCCTGTGTACAGTATAAATAAAGCTTGGGAAAAGGACTACTTATACATACTCCGGGAAGAAAGATATGTTTAAAGTAAAAGGTATTTGGGAGAGAAGCATCTTGGGATAAGGGAGAGCATGCAGGGAGGAAATTGATGGAAAAGAGAGGACAAAGTTTGGAAGGAAAACAAGAAGATAGAGAAATAATTTTCTTTCTCCGACATTTCCAGTCACTCATCGGAAAAAATGAATTGGGCTCATACAGGACGAAAGTAAAGGGGCGCGCATGTTTTACTCAGAGAGAGAGAGAGAGAGAGGAAAATATAAGTCATTTGAAGAGAAAGGACTGGGATGAAGAGGAGAGAGAATATTTGTGGATTTCCAACAGACGGAATAACGGCTGGATAAAAGTCCAACTAAAAGTTGTTCTGCTCCCTTTTTATATGTATGACAGCTACTTTGCTGCATAGGATATTGTAACAAAGCTACTGGATTCCATATGGTTCCTCACACCCAGACACAAAAGTACAGAGATGATGATGAACTCTCCCCGTCAGTCCTTCCCTTGATTTGAGTTACAAAAAAAAGGTCTAAAACTCTCGTTTCCAACGTTATACTGAGCGTGTTGGTAATTAATATTTGGGATTTGAGAGAGGAGCATAATATGTGTATGAGTGAGGTGAAGGAAAAAGAATAATGGAGATGCTGGGATAGCTATAAACATTGCTTTTAAATAAAATACAATGCTCCGTCTATGGTAGTGGCTCTATGGCTGACGGGAGAATGGAGCATTAGACTCTGACTGGGCCAGCTTTATCCTTGACTCTCTCCTCTCTCTCTCTCTCTCTCTCTCTCTATAGTCATTAACATGGAAAAACATGACAAGATAACATTTAATTTCCTTGACTACTGGTCGGCTCTTTGAAATGTCACCCACATGTATAACTTCACATGCCCCTATAGAGACTGACAATCTGGCCATGTAAAAAGAAAATCCAGGGGAGAATCCACACACACACATTCAATGTTTTCTCCATGATTTCCTTTCCCATCCTTTTTTGGAATACCTAAGAAGAATCTGCCTATGCAGTGGCGTGCAATTGCCGTCTCTTCTTTTCCATCTCTCTCTCTCTCTCTCTCTCTCTCTCTCTCTCTGTTCGTGGAGGAATTGTGAAAAGGAGCTCATGTACTAATGTATGCAGAAGACGTCCTGGTGTCATGACCGTTTTGTTAGTTCCTTTTGCAAGATACAGCAGTTTCCCGTCATCCCATCAACTCCCTTTGAATTTCCTCCTTCCCTCTCTCTTCTCTCTCTCTCTCTCCCCTTTTTCCCCTCAATCCCTTATTTCGTGCATGAAATGATGAGGAGACGGCCTGGGTCTTCGGTATCTCCTTAATCCTCCCAAGGCGCACATCTTGATTGGTTGCACACGGCAGGAGGTTTACACACATCCAAAACAACATACAAATAATATAACACTTTGTGGATTTACTAAATCATGTCACTTGCCAGTCTCTCTTCTCGACAAATTAATCCTACAACTCTGGAAAACAACAAATGAGTCAAACTGTCTTCCTCCACAAGCTAAAACTATAGAATATTGTGTATGAGAGGGAGCGTATGAATTCTACAATACTAGATATTTCTAGCTCATGCAAATTGCTCTGAGCTTGAGAAATATACAGAGTAAATGCTTTAAGGCCGTAGCCATTTTATGACACACTCATTTTATTATACTTGGCAATGGAGATTAGCAGATTGAACCACATCCTATCACCATTGTACTTGAACATCTTGCTCAATCCAAATACTTTCTCCCAAACAATGTGAAAAATTGTCCTGGATGAGAGGAAAGAGAGAGAGAGAGAGAGAGATCAAGTCTCTGTCAGAGTCAAGTGTTACTACGGAGTCAAGTGGAAAGTGATAAATGAGTGAATTTATCCCAACTTACCAATCTCTCTCCTTAAAAGATAATAAAAATATGATTTGATTTTTTAAAAAATGTTTTCTTTTAGTTCATGCGTTGAGCTCCTCCACAAAGTAGAATTTGGTGGGCGTTTTGATTGGCGGGAGGAGGGATGAGCATTATTTTATTGGAAATTGTTATTAGTGTAGATTTGATTGAAGGAGAGATATGGGAGTGAAACTCTGATTAGAAATAGAATGGAATGGTAAAAACACATATGGTGAATGACTCATATAGTGTCCTTGGTAGGGGGATAAGTAGAGAGAGAAAGTGAGGCTGACATGTTGTTATGGCTTATGTGGTAAGTAAAGGAGAAGGGGAAATCGTAGTTTAAATAGCAATTGTAAGCTTCATTTGACATAAAAGGAAATTATATTTAGTTCTTACTTGTGATCATTCCAGACTTGATCCTCATGGAGAACTTTGCATAGAAAGAGCTCTATTTATTGTCTCATGACTACAGCGCGCATATATGAGGACATTTCCATGTGTACAAAGTCCACGTACTTGCTAAATCTAATTCTCCTTTCAACCTTTCCACCATTCATGAGTTGACTAAAAGAAGACTGTGAAGAAACAATTGAGAGAAGGAAAGGTCTCGCACCACATTTACCGCAACCTCTTTATTTCCCCCGGTTTAATAGGTGGACATTAGTATATGCGGGGTCTATAGAAATTCATATTCCTCCTTTCTCTTCAGTCATACCATACCACCGCACCCTCATCTCTCAGCTCTGTTTGGTAAAATTTTGGGGGAAATTAGTTTCTCAATTCCAGGGCAATATGGCGCTACAATATGAAATTAAGTGTGTGGTGGATGAAGCCACAAAAACGATTGTTCTGTATTGATGAGACTTTACTATATGCTGAGACCGTAAAGACTTTCTCCTTTCCTATAAACTGGGGGAGCGGAAGAAGGTGGGAAGGAGGCCGATATGAGAGTCAATTCACATCACTTGAAGGCATTGAAGGCTTCTAGGGCATTGATTAGCTCATTAAGCTTTAAGATTGAGGAGAAATTGGCCTTTTCCTTCGTCTTCTCTCTCTCTCTCTCTCTCTCTCTCTCTCTCTCTACTCATCCCACAGCATATGGACCCGATGTAAAAGACAATTTGAAGGAACCAGCGTAACAAGCCTAATATCCAATGGGTACGTGTCAAATTCCAATTGCCTCTTTCTCTTCCCTGCTGCTGCAGTGGAGTCAATGCAGCATTGGGCTCTCCTTCCTAAAACACACATGATCCCTGCCTCTCTATATACGGCAAACGCCAACCATTACCAACAACAGCATCACGTCTCCTTTTCTCTTGAACACAATCAACTTTCAGCCCTTTCAATTCAAATGATTTCTTTGAGCGTGTACTCAACTAAAGTATAACTGCCTTTTTTTCTTCTTAACTTCCAGGAAAGGAAGTATAGGGATGACGCAACACGCAACTATAGCACCACCTTCTCCTCCCTCTTCCCATTTGCTCTCTCTCTCTCTCTCTCTCTCTCAAGCTGACTTGCATACCCAAGTAATCACCATCTTTAGTTATTTGTGGATAGGAAAATCCTAAGAGAAAAATCACCCTCGTGTGTGCAACAACATTCATACGGAACAACTAAAATAGGAATTCATGAGAGAAAAATAGCCTCTCTGGAATAGTCTCCTTCTTCCGAAGACGACACATATATAATAAGAAATGTGAGAAGAAATCCTCACTTCCCCGAAAGCTATATCCTTCCCCCCCAAACAATAATAATGAATTTCAAAAAGCATGGACCTTCCTAGCCTTACTTCTACACCTCTCATATAAAGGCTGTAGTGGATTGAAAAGAAGTTGATTTGGAATTATATGATATTTTCATGTAGATTGGAATTTGAAATTCCATGACATATCTGAATTTCTACACCACCAACTCGGTTCTTCCTTGAGATGATGAACAAAAGAGTTGAGTAGAGAGTGGAAACTCTAGATATATTCATAGGGAATGAGAGGAATATATGAAGAAATTAGAGTAAGAAAAACTGGGCTAGGAAATATGAAAGGAGAGGTAGTATGGGAAAGGTCGAGAGGAAGAAATAGGGTAGGATTATGTGACGCAAGCTATATCTGGGAAATTGTGGGAGGTAGAGCATTTGTCATTTGAGTTTTGAGAGAGAGAGAGAGAGAGAGAGAGAGAGAAATGTGAAAACCATTAGAAACTGGAGGAATCAAGTTACAGTCGTGTTTCGCATCCCAAATTAGTAGGAGACGGGAAACATGGCTAATGCTAATCCAACTGACGTTCCCTCTCTCTCTCTCTCGCTCTTCCCTCCAGCCTTTTCTCTCCTTCTTCATCACCTCTAATGCAAATTTGATCCAATAACTAGCCTAGTACTTGCTAATCCATTTCTATTAATCTTTATGAAGGAATCAACTTATCCAGGAGAATGGGCTCATTCGCTCATTGTCAATAGCGGCTACACACACACACACACACACACACACACACACACACACCATCAAATCCAACATCTTCCAAAAGTAAGCTTATCCTTCCAAATTATTCTTTAGACTAAATTCCGCTTAGTAACCTAATCCTAAGTAGGAATTACCTAGATACTTTAGTACACATATAAGTAGAGCAAGAGGAAGATGAATTTTCCCTTTGAAGTTCCCTTTTCAAAAGACAAAAAAATAAATAGAATCTCCTCTCCAAAAACAAAAATATATAAATTTATATATAAATTCCACTCAAACGAACCTATTTTTCCAGACTGGTTTAAGAATTTAGTTAACAGCTACAGATAATTGGATGTATGCATAGGAAGAACAAGTTTAACTTGAGGTTTGATAGTTTGCTTTTTTGTAAAAGTCTCTCCCATAGCCCTTTCATCCCCCAATCTTTACACCAATACTTTCTCCTCACGCTTTATATAATATGTTTCCTTGGCAAATGTGATTTCCATGGTAAGTGAAAAGGAAAGATGGAGAGGAGAGGGCTTATATATCTAACCAGGTAACGAGGTGAGGAAATAAAAAAAAAGTGTGAGAAAGGAGGAGAGATAATGCATGTTCTGAGGGAGAGAGAGAGAGAGAGAGAGAGAGAACGTGAGCTCGTGTAGGGTCAATACTATTAGTCATTCGTAAAGCGTTCGTAGTAAATTTTAGCCTGTTAAGATAAGTACATGTTACTTTCACCTCTTCATCTGTTCATCTCTCCCGTTCTCTCTCCCTGGAATCCAGAATGGATTTAGGGAGAAATCAAAATGAGAGTACCCATATACGTCCACTCCATGTGAACGTTATTTGGAGGTGCTCACATAACTGATTGTGAGAGAAAGTATAAAAGAAAATGGTGTGTGTAGTACAAGCCTCAGCGCGGTCTTGGGCTACACTCACGATGAGCACTTTTGCATTCCAGAAGGGGCTCCTCAACGTCTGAGTCTGCTCGAGCCTTCATCAGGACGAGCTCCCTCGTGCATATGTATATGGTATGGTACGTATGGTTGTGGCTATAAAGAAGAAATATACTGGGGAAAAGGGATATGGTGGTGATAGTGTAGGAGGAGAGGAGGCAGGAGTGTGCATAAGCACATGCTATGTAAATCCTTTATGAGAGAGTGGAGTGAATGGAGACGAATGTGGGAAGAGGTAAATGAGCATTGCTCCCATAAAGAAGAAAGGAAGAGAGAGAGAGAGAGAGAGAAAGGGAGAGGAAAGAAGTGGATGCATTGCAGGACCACCGTTGGCTGAGCAAAGCATGTGCGGATCGATATTTTAGCATCATTGTTTCTTTTTACGATGGAAAATAGATGTATTACGCTCTCTCTCTCTCTCTCTCTCTCTCTTTCTTCTTCTCCTACTCCCCCCCCCCGAAGTATTTTATTAATCAGCATACACCGACTTCTAAAACCAAACACTTGATAAGCTTTTACCTTTATTTCCCTATTTTCTCTTTTTATACATTTCTCTCATCCTTTCACTTTCTTCCCATTTCCTCTCCTCTCTCTCTCACTTTCTCTGCCATTTTTACCACAAGTTATTAATCGCCGCCGACGTCCAGCCCTATAATTACTTATTTGAGAAATCCCCCAGGTCCCTCCCAGCACAGCACTCTGCATAAGCTCTCTATCCATACTGACGTGTAGTCCATCCTCTCCTATGAAGAGAAATATCTTGGAATTCTCCAGGGCATTTGCTTATTTTTATACCTATTGCTCGGAAATGTAAAAGTCGGGAAAAATGCGTTGGCTGAGTTCAAACATGGCACTATAGACCGTTTTCCCTTTTGGTGTTCACTTCGTTTTTGACAAAAACTGAAGTGTGTCATTAAAATTGATGAAAATATTTTTTTGATCCATCATAACCATTTGCATGATTTAAAAAAAAAATTATGCCCCTACCTTTACCATAGGGGCTACAATCGGGCCTAAAGCACATTTCCTCACAATGTAATTAAATGGTACACATCCTTTTTTAAATGCTTTGGCATCAAAATGTGTTTGCATGCAGGAACATGAAATAAATTGGAAAAAGTACAAAAAATTATGGAGATTTTTTTAGGCTGGCCAAGAATTTCCTAGAAATTGGATTTGTCCAATAAAACATGGAAAAAGGGAAAACTGAAATGGATAGGTTGATATCTTATCGTTATTCTCGTAACACTTTTGATTGCTCAAGTAAAATCTTAAAGATAAATTAACGGATTATAATTGATGATCAAAATTTACTTTCACAAAGGATATTTTAGGTTCGACCACTCAGCAAAGTAATTTAAGAGGAGGGTGGTCAAACAACATTACAAATTCAACAGTCCCCATACAGTGCAAACCCGACTAAAAACTTTCGAAAGAAGAATTCCAAACCTTTAATTCCCCTTCATCATTTTAGGTTAAAAACCTTTGATAAAAATGAAACATTTACTATTCCATCAAATGAATTTTTAGCTTCAATCCGCAGACAA
The DNA here is from genome assembly GCA_034693705.1 of Spatulosminthurus flaviceps. NCBI lineage: Eukaryota > Metazoa > Arthropoda > Collembola > Symphypleona > Sminthuridae > Spatulosminthurus > Spatulosminthurus flaviceps. The sequence continues at coordinate 8,093 of JAQFXU010002280.1, forward strand.
CCGCGATTTTTACCTTCTTTTTTTTATAAAATGGGATTTGGTCGCTATTTATTTTTAAAATCCAGCAAAGAAAGATAAACAAATTTTTATTGTCATAAACAAATACAAAATTTTATTACATCTCATTATGTAATATTTCTTAGTTGAAATTAAAATTTCTCTCAAATTCTTTCCAATCAATACATGGGAAACTATACTATAATATAACTAAAACAAGAATTATTTCCAAAAGTTCTGTTAGAAACCTATAACGTTGCGAGTAACATGTACATAAATTGAAAAGTTATAAAGATATTCCAGGATGGAAGCTAAAGATCATCATCTTCGTCTTCACAAAGCTCAAACGTTGGCAGTTGAGGTACTAAAAGCATTTCTCGAACTTCGTCTGGTAGCGGGTCTTTTTTCGAGAAGTTTCTTCTTCTTGCCACGGAATATCCTGAAATGACGGGGTCGGAAGTGTAAACTGCACGTAAGAACAGATCTTCGAGGCATTTCGTACGGTCGCTCTTGTTGCAATGATGTATCCTGTCATATCTCCACAACCGATTACGGGATTCCCCGGCATCCTCCCCAAGCATACCAAGTGGCAGACAAGATGCTCGAATAATTTCATGTCCATGTATTAAAATTTTATGAACAGTAGCAGCCATCCTATACCAGGGATACAGGCCAACATATTCAAGAGCAACTTGATGACATAAGTTTTGAAATTTATCAGGATCAATCGGAAGCTGACAATTTATTGCAACAAGGATAGTGCGGAGTCCTTGGACAAATTGGGTATTCAATCCAAGTGCGTTTGAAAATTTTTCGGGCTGTTTGAAGCATTTTCTTGCTACGTTCCCAGTGTTAGATGTACCTTCACCACCTGGCCTTGGTCTGTTAATTCGAACACCGAGGCTGTTGAAAATCTTCTTTTCAATCTTCAATTTTTGAATTCGAAAAATTTCCTTATTCTTCGCTCCTGAAATTCGGCCCATTTTAAGCGGAAGTCGATATGATATATTCAGTACGAATTCGAATAATCGTAAGTACGCGTGAAGGGGGCTGATCCCATGTTTTAAATATTCTTCAGTTGGAACAAATATTTTATTTACTTCTTTCAAATTGTTAAAACACTTGGGTGGAGCTTTGCAAATAGGGCAAACTTGATAAGATTTCGTTCCCGTTATTTTTGCCAATACTTTGCCATCAATTATCGTGAGGTAAAACTCAGACCTTAGCTCAACAACTATATCTTCATCGACTTTTACCATAACACATTCCAAATTTTTGATTTCTTGCTTCATACGTTCGTGTTCAGCCAAAATAACGTCGTCATTCTCCTTCACAAATTCCAATTTTAATGGACGGCAAGTCCTTACCGACTGAGGAATGTTGTTTTTCCATAATATTTGCCCATATTGATCAGAAATTTGAAGCGGAATCATGGTAGTTACAAATAAATTTGAATCGTCTTGAAGATGGTTGGTAAATGGTTGATTGAAATTAGCTTGCCCAGAAGTTCCGTCAAATCCATACGAAAAAATTATTTTTAACTTCGAACCATTTTTCACATACTCGGAGTTGAACACGCTACGTTGAGATTGAATAATTCGTCTAATGGTTAGGTCCACCATATTCTGAAGTGGGACTACAACCGTAGTTTCAGTAACAGTCAGACAATCCATGGGTAATGGCCTACAGATCTTCTTTTCATTTAAAATCGTGAAATATCCTGGATACAGTTTCACACCTTTCTCTTCCGCCCTCCTTCTGAGCTCCTTGTACTCATTCTTGCTCAAGTTTAAATCGATGAACAAACATAAGGCTTCCTCACCTGAGTAAGTAATTGTGTTTGGAAGCTTCTGATATTTTTGTAGAATTTTAGCTGGCGCAGATGGTGTTCTAGTGGCCAATTTGATTAACTTGGACAAATGTGGTCTTTTTTCTTGCGTGCGAAAGCTGGCTAATTGAAGAACCTCGTTAGTTGAGAAATCAGAAGTGTCTCCTGCAACTTTTTTAACCTTTTTTATTCTTCCTGTTCTGCTTAGATTTTTGAAAGGTTTCCTGCATCCGCTACTCACGATTTCCTGGGAATCGAAATTTTCAGTTTCAGATGATTTGATTGGGAAATCTTTTGGAAGGCGAAACTTACGAATAAGCCATTTCTGGTTTTGTAAAAAAAAGATAGCATTAGTCTTCCGTGATTTGTTGAATCTTCTCCAGTAATTGCCGTACAGGACTACCACACGCTTGTGCAGAATCTGCGTTTGTTCTGAAGTCAGCAAACTCTGGAATTCTTCGGATATTCTTTTCTTAGCGACTTCAAAGCGCTTGTCACTCTGATGCTTCTGAAAAATATCCACTAAAGTTTGTATTGTGACTTCAGTTTCCACAAAATCCATCACGGCATACTGAAATTATGATTAAAATGAGCTCATTTAAAACACAATGACACTAAAGTTGATTTCTGCTCATAAACCTTGGTAAATATTATTTGAGTCAAGAATATTAACAAAATTAACTTTACTTTCTCATTCGATAAAAATTAGAGTCAAGAAAAGTGCTTGTAACGAGGCAACAATAATTATTACTACTGATGAAGTAATGAGGTTGTACTAACGGTTTTCCGGTAACATGACTATTTATTATTATATGCACTGCTTATATTTCCATTTTTTGTTGACAATTAAATGATTATTTCATTAACTTTAGTCTAAATGGGGAAATAACAGTTTTATTGAACTGATATAAATGTAAACGCTAATGTAGTTTAAATGAAACGGCATGCAGCCAGAAGTGACAACCGTTAAGCAAAAGCTTTATTTTTCGGTGGCTGCTCGTCCGGGTCCCAACGGTTTGCCGCGTCTTAATTCAAATTCGTTTACTCTGCAAACCAGGCGAATTAGCTCTATGACAAAGCAACATTTTAGACAATTCTTGGCCAGCCCAAAAAAATCTCCATAATTTTTTGTACTTTTTCCAATTTATTTCATCTTCCTGCATGCAAACACATTTTGATGCCAAAGCATTTAAAAAAGGATGTGTACCATTTAATTACATTGTGAGGAAAGGTGCTTTAGGCCCGATTGTAGCCCCTATGGTAAAGGTAGGAGCATAATTTTTTTTTTAAATCATGCAAATGGTTATGATGGATCAAAAAAAAATTTTCATCAATTTTAATGACACACTTCAGTTTTTGTCAAAAACGAAGTGAACACCAAAAGGGAAAACGGACTATAGTGCATGGGGAAAAGTATATTATAAAGGGAGGCCTAGCAAATATTGAAATCAAAGAGAGGAGAATAAGTTAAAGGGGAGGACGTGCACAAGTTTTGAAATTTTCCTCGAGCTCCTCAGCAAATACATTGATTTCCTTGAGGAGAGTAAACATATATTTGCTAATTAGCTCTTACCAGTGCAGTGAACACTTGAGCTTGAATTTAAGAGACATTACTATACATATGCACTTGTTGTGGGAGTGGGTGAGAGGGAGAAAGTTGTGGGAGTTCATAATCCAGATTTCTGACAATTGTAAATAAAATTTGGTGTAAGTATCAATTGAGAGAGAGGAGAGAGATGGAGAAGGAAGAATCAGCAGCGTATGTAGGATGAGGAGTTGGAGTGATGAGAAAGTAGATGAAATGAGGAGGAGGAGGAAATAAAAATGAATGTGTAGAGTGAGAGAGGGAAGTTTGGAGTCAGAGCACAAAACCTTCCAGGTCTGTTTTCTTGAGAGGAAAATATAGTATAATCTGAGCATTTTATGGAATCCAATTGAGCCTCTCCATATGTAGATAAATCTTTCACGTATCCATCCAATAGTACACACACACACTTCAATAGAATCAATGATAAAGTGATGAGATGATGAATTGAGTTTCTCCAGGCTTCTTCCCATCTCGTCTTACTTCTCTCTCTCTCTCTCTCTCTCTCTCTCTCTCTCTCTCTCTCTATCTCTGTCCTCAACATGCAGAGAGCTTTTCACATGTTCTCAATCTCCTCTTAACAACCACTCCCTACTCTTCAGTCAAAGAAAACTTTCTCCCACACTCTACACTCATACAATTTCCCCATTCATTTCCGCTCCTACTTGCTGTCCTTTTCCATTCCCTCGAATACCTATCCCATTCCTCCCCCTATATTTCTTTAACCAATTCCCAATTAGCCACTTTTACTCACACCAGCCCACATTTCCCCTCTAACCTTTCTCCAAACGACTTTCACCTGCAAACACTTCACCTTCCCAATCCATTTCCTCCCAGGTCAGTGTGTAGAACTTTCTTCCTTTACTTGGGCCTTTTTGGGGTTCAAACTTCAACTTGTCACTTTTCCGAATCTTATGCACGAAGAAACTTGTGTCCAAATGGAGTGCTGCAATGGACAGCTTTCTTAATTTCCAACCTTTATCTTTTCAACCGAATGTAATTTTCATAAGAGTAACTTCCAATCCCTTCCATTATTAGTCTCTTCTCAAATCAATTGTATGAAACTTTGGACCATCCTTTGAAATTATACGCTCCATTAAATTCCCCTCAAACTTAAACCAACTCTTGAATAATAATTATTAAAATTACAGAGAAATTATTATTCCAGGATTATATTAATGTCGGACGGAAGAGTAGTGAAAAAGCAAGGTGGCTTTCTCTTTTCAAATGTGAGGTTTTTTTTTTCAGGGGAGGACTTATTGCGACAAGACTCATCACAATACATATAGTATTTTGTATGGATATGCAAAAGAATGAGAGGGAAATCTAGAGAGAGAATATATATTGTGCATGAAAGAAACGGGGTATTGGAAAAGGTGGAGTTAAATTGGGTGGGGTAGTGTACGGGACGGTGGTGCCAGTTGGGACGATAGGGAAATGAAAAGAGATGAAGCAATAGAGTGAGGGATTGATTTAGGGCAAATTAGAGTGTCAGCTGGGTTGAACGTGTCTGAGTTCATATTTCAAGTTTGAATGAAAGTATTTGGGAGGAAATCCCCTCCAATTCTTTTGAAACTCCCCACCAAAACGTCAACTTTTATATTTTATTAGCATAATAACTCATCCATGTCTTTGCCAATTCTTCCTTTTCTCACTTGGTCCAATCTCTCCTTTCCCCCTCTTTATATTTTTTGCCCAACTTAATTCTCAGAACTATTTTTTTTAAATATTGATGAATTTACACGAAGCCTACAAACTATTTACGGTGAAATCCTACTAAGGGAAAAGAATCTACTAATCCCATCATCTACATATGGTGGGCTAAAGTGCAAAAGGGGCTCTAATTTTGTTTTTCCCATAACGTTACGAAAATTATAGCCCCTTTTGCCCCTTTAGCCCACCATATGTGTATAGAGAGAAAGTTCGGGGAAAAGGAAACTGTCCGGCTCATAGAGATGAGCCAAATTGAGATCGAGAAAGGGCAGAGGGGGGATTTTGTCAAGTAAAAAACTCAAAGCCAAAATAATAATTGAAGGTGAACAAAATGAAAGGTTATGGGGATTAAATGGTACGACAATGGAAATCAAATCACGAGGAATACAATATAGGAATAGAGAAATTAGGGGGCGCATGTGTGAGAGGAAATTTTGAACTCAAGGGGATGGCTCAGCAGATTGCGGGTAATCCAGAAAATATAATGAAGGGATGAAGATGAAGGAGATGATTGAATCAAGTAGGTGTTGTAAAAACCAAGACACGCTCCAGGATATCCATACATATCCATACATAGATATAGATTAGATGACCCAACCAGCTGTCTTCCAACTTTCTCCAATACTATATGACATTCCTCTCCTCCTCCTCATCTCTCTCTCTCTCTCTCTCTCCTCGCTCAAGTTGTTCCACTTTCTGTGGAAAGAAAATTTGATGGAAACAAAAGATATGAAGGCCATGAAGATATGCCTCAGAGGCCTCTTCATTATTAGCCACGACCCCGCATATAGGTCTCCCATCCCAAACCTATATGAGCCTTCTTCCTATTCTCCTCCCATATGCAGAGCGACATACATGTTTTATGAACTCCTCTCCATACATGATAGAGGGAAAGGTATATCATGGATAAGTGTCGAGATGAGAGGAAAAGTTTTAAGTGGAAATTATGGGCACCGGAAATTTGTCAGCGTTGATCAAACAACCGCTAGTACAACACTATTTTCCATTACATCATCTCCTCATTCACTTCCTCTTCTCTCTCTCGTGTATGTGCAATATCACTCAAAAATTTCTTCATGGACTTTTCGGTTAGCAGCTTTTCCAATAACCTTTCAACAACTTTTTCTATTCCGGCTTATTCCACCCACCCAACAACATTTCCCCATACTTTTACTTCGTCACTCTCATTTTCCCTCAATGCATCAAAGTATGTAATAATCAAGACAAATTTAGAGCTAATAATCTCCTAATCCCCAACTCCTCCCATTCACCCTTACACCCGCACTTTGCTCCCATTTTTTCCTCATCTTTTATATCTTCCAATTTGTCACTTACTCCTCATTAAAAGTCTCTCCTATAGTCCTCATTTGGTCTTTTTTATCCCACATTTATGAGCAAGTTATGATAAAATGGAAGGATCTCAAATTGTCTTCTCCCCCCTGAGAAAAGGTTTTTTCAAAAAGGACAGCGCCCAAAATTTATCCGATTCTTGGAGAAACTTCAACTATAAACCTGTTGAGGAACGACTATGAGCAGGAAGCCTTCATATTTACCCACACTATACTTGCCAATGACAGGTACAAGTTTTAAATGAGGGCCGGTCCTCAACCATGAAATCATACGAGCCACATAAAAACTAATCTCTCGAAATAATTAACTAACGCTGGATTTTTTTTTAGGGCAATATAGTTTCCATACAAGAAGCATATTATTCAAAGGATTGCTGGACATCCGCTTTTGGGCAATCAGAAGTTATAAATTTGTCTTTGCCATTACAAAAAGTGTGGAAAAAATAGGGGAAATTCCCCTCTCAAACAAGAATAGCATTTTATGAGGAGAAATGTGTTTGAGTCAACAGAATTCTCTCTAAATCAACAAGGAATTCTGCTGAGTCAACAAATTTCCCCGTACAAAAGATAGCTCTAGGGAGGGGAAATTTTGGATTTTTTCCAGCTTATATATACTTCTTGAATGTGATGGCGTGAGGACAGAGGAGCATTTAAAAGGAAATAACTCCTCTCTCATTCATCTCATCTGGGAGAGGGACAAACTCTGAGACTTGAAGCTCCGGCTCTGAAGTGATGGTCTCGAAGGAGTAATTTATAGCTTTGAAACTTAGGCTTTTAGGGTGGAGAATGTACATGTGGATGACCTCTTATTATACACTAACAGTCATATGGAGAGTCATGGAGAGCTGACGAATGAGAAGGAGAATCTGGAAGGATTGATAATGTCGACAAAGAGAGGTATAATGATTAAGCCCAGGCTCTCCCTCCACCCGGATTCATACACATATATCTTCTTGTTTGTGGTCACACATGAGCAACTTTCACAACCAGTTTGGGTTGAAGAGTTCCTCCCCTCTCACTCTCTCATTCTATCATATATTTTAAAACATTAAAACGCAAACGAATTTTGGATGGAAGAGAGAAAGAGAGAGAGAGAGAGCGGAATCTCATCCAACAATTTTCCAACTCACTTCACTCACGATGACATGAGAATACAGAGAAAGCCAGTCTATTATTCTCGTCCTATGTGCAGACTCATATAAAACTTCTTCCCATTTAGCCCACTCTAACTTTTTCCACCTCATCTTCCAACACTTTGTACATGGACACGGAATTCATGTCAAAATATTTGTTTCTTCTAACTCAAACTTTGTCATTGAAATCCCATTCCCTCCCCATCTCCCCATACCAAAAGTACCTAGTAATTCCTCCACTCTGGCTATGACAACATAAAATATGGAAGAGAATTTCTCCGGGTTTACTTTAGTCTGGATGTAATAATATCATCAAGAAAATAAGAGCCAGTCAAAGTAGAGGGGACAGAAATGCGTAGTCATATTAATCATAACAAACATTTTACGCATCCAATTAGAGGTAGCTCTCCAAACACAAGTGTATGAAAGTATGAGAAGGCAATAGAGCGTTAAAATACAGAGCTAATGGGAACTCCATGAGTCCAAGTCAATTAAAAGTCTTGAAGGTTTCTCCGTCTTCCAACCTTTCCCCTTTATTTTACTCCTTACTTATTATTTCTCCTTCAACCATGACACTCTCTGTGACAAATAAACAATGAAAAGCTTTTAATTAGAGACTCATATATGGGTGTAGTATAAACTCAAGCGCATCTTTATATTGGGGAAATGTGATGGTGAGAAGGAAGGAAAGGTGGTTGGGGCAAGTGGGAAGATATAGGGCAATGTTTTTCCTTAATCCCCCGCCAATATGTAAGTGAGCAGGTCGAGGGAAAAGTTAGGAACGAGAAGACGATCAATGCAATGGAAAGAACTCAAGTGAGTGAGATTTAATTGATCCACCTTTGTAGTGAGTGCTGACAAGATCTGCCCTTCTACTATATTACAGGCTTATTCAGACCTTTCCTAGTACTTCTCTTTCCCCATTCTTTTGCCAAGGAAACTTGAGCAGGCGGGCTTTGCCCCTGGAATCTTCACCTCATCTTCATTGCCACGGCAGAAAATCCTTCACCTTCCCAGATATCTCTTTTCCTCATCACAATTTGAGCATTTCTAATGAGCATTAAAATATTTAATGGGGCTTAGCTATGAAATTCCTCCTAGCTTATAGAGTCCTACAGTGGAGGAATAATAGACATTTGAAATTCCTTTCCTACCCATTCCCAATTACCATTCCTCACTACAAAGTAACAACAACAACTTCATAAATAAATCATCCCTTTGCTAATTCATGAGTCAAGTTTGGGATGTTGAATGTACAATAATTTTATTGTATCTCACATAGATTAAAAGACTAATGTTAGTTCATTTTTTCTTATGACTCAACTCAACTCTTGTCTCTTAAATCTCTTTCTTTTATTTCAAATCTTGAGCTTACGAGAAGTTCTAGATGATAAGATTCCAAGCTTAAAATAGCACTCAATAGGGCTTATTGAGAACTTTATTGGCACGTCAATAAGCGTGTGAGTCAAATTGATGTGACATGTCATGGATTTAACTACATAGCTTGTCGGCCCATTTTATTTGTACTGGACTTGAATTTATTCAAATGTTTAGGAATTTGGAAAGTGTTTTGGAAAATGTGCTCTATGTAGATAAATGAAATACTCTTCTGTAGCAGACTAACATTGTAATTTAGAGAACGAATTCAGATTACTCTTCAAAAGAGACTTGAGAAGGAATTTAATTTTTCAAAAAGGGAAAAAACCTTTTGATGAAGAAGCAATGCGAGCTGACGTTGAGCTCCTCATTCATTGATCTAATGGAGGAGGGAAAGTAATTACTTGGACCCACTGCAGTGTGGACGAATAGCTTGTAGGAGCATGTGCGACTGCTGTGTGGAAGGGAAAAATTGGGACGGTCAGGTCCGAGAATATATAGGCTGATGGAATGAAGAAGATATGGTTAAGGTTAGGGCAGAATACCTTTGCCGTTGTATATCTTTTGGGGATATGGGATGAGTGACTGATCTGTCTCCAGACTCGATGAGAGAAGCAGAGATGCCGGTAAGGATTGGACGCGTAGTTAGAAATTGAATTATTGCTGGCTTCTATACCTTGGAAGGAAGGGATTCAGGAAAGACTTTGACTAGTGCATAAGTTGGATCTCACCACACAAATCAACGGACACAATGCGGATTCTGCGGCTTCTTCCATATAGCCTGCAATGCTCTCCCCATACCCACGTCCACCAAACATGATGAGATGAGTGTCTATGGTGTAACATGTGTACGCTGGGGGGTGGGGGGGAATTGTGTATGTGCTCAGAGCCAGGAATCCCGGAACGGATACGTGCAATACTCGCTCCTCTATACTTCCACATACATATAGTTCCATAGAGCAGCCACTTCCAAGGAGCACACATTTCACCATTTCTCTGTCCAAGAAGAACCGCCACAAAACAGCTCTTGTTGCGGTCTCAATAAATAAATGCATACATTTATGCTGGAATAATTGAGGGGCTTTGCGCCAGACGGAAACATAATAATTCTAGGAATTTCCTCATTTCCTATACTTCAAGCCTTGGCCATATTTTCCCTTCTTTTTCGAGCAATATCATCCCCCGTGTAAAGAATCCCACACAGGCCATGAATCAAAATCAGAATGATCTTCGTGCCAGGAGCAGGAGCTCATCTGTACACGGGGATAAATTTCCACCTCTATACCAACCAACATCAAGTAAAAGCCAAGTTTTAAACTCGAGTCTTCCACTACACGCCTTGAGAAAACTGGACCCCATCAAAAATGCATCTCCCACGGAAGCGGGAACTCTATAGCTCTGCTTCTACCCTTCTCCAGTTCATATGAAGTATGGCGGCAAAGGTTCCGGATTACCGCCTCAATTCACAAAGGTTGACCACGAGCGAAGAACCGCTTTTCCCTTTTTACTCCTTCGCCATAGATGATAACTGCGTGAAGTGTATGGCAAAGTACTGTGTACCATTAAGAGTACAATGGATTCTCCTCCACTCCCTTTTGTTTTTCAAATCAAAGGATAGCCAGATTTGAGAAAGGTTCTCCACATGGTCCCAAAAAACAGTTGGCTCCATTGAAAGACAAAGCTCCTTTTGTGTGGACCTTTTCCTTTTTTGACGCATCTCCGCACTCACAAAAGGCATCAAAGTCTTAAAAATCCACTCAAAGATTTGCTCCAAAGGAAGATAACACAGCATGTACTGATGGAAGAGTGATCACCTGGAGGATCGGCAGGGTGATGTGGCCAGATAAAAAATTCTTCGTCTATGAAGAGCTTCTTTTAACTTCCCCCATACACTTTGACTCTAACACACACATATCGACCTCTCTAAATGGAGGAATTGTCCATTAATTTGGTCTTTTCACCACCTGCGTCCTATAACAGCTTGGTCTCAACTATAAACTTGTATATTTCTCTTCTTTATTCAGCACTGCACTGGCAACCCTCCTTTCAAATTTCAAGGTGACGTCCGAAGAACAGGTGAAAGTGTCCCGGTAAGTCTGCTCCATGTGTGTACAGAATACCAGTGTTCCTATATGCAGGCTAAAAGATGAATGATGGAAAAATCCCATTGACGTAATACTTGGGATTCTTTCTTCCTGGATGTAGACAGAATGGAACATTCTTATGCATTTTATTCTGATGAATCTACAGAATAAAATTGAAATCTCCTATTCATGTAATAGAAACATCTACACGGCTATTTTCCATGTACAGTGTGGGGATGAAACCATCACATCTTGCTCTTGAAGCTGACGACGTTGGCGTCAAATATAAAATTTAAATTTTAAAAGTAATATTTGTTGTGCGTATTTTGGAGGAATAAAATATAGATAAGGGGAAGGGAAGAAATATACTTACTCAGCAAATAATACTTTTCATGAATTCTTTGTAGAGGAGTGGATGATAGTATGGAGAGAAAATGTTGTCAAAATTTGGACAGTTAGCACGTGTACCCGCGTCCCTGGGATTAGGAAAAATATACCATTTCTTCCAGGTTGAAACTCATTTGAGAGTTGAGAGATGTATTATTTTGTAGTTTGGAGGAAAAAAGTTTGTATGGGAAGGGGTGGAGGGATTTGAGGTGTCCTCCCTATATATATATACAATGTCTACAAAATAGTTGAGAATGTAAAGGAATGAAATGGAAAGTTTATACAATTTGAGGCTGAGGAAATGTTTTGGGAGGGGGGTTCTTGTGTCAGTTGTGTTTGTTCAAAGTGTAGTTGTTGTTGTGTTGTTGGGAATGTATGAAAAGGTTGTAAATTAAGCTTTTGGAATGGGGAGAAAGGAGTGGAATTGAAAAGGTGTGTGGGACTATTGGGAGGATTATCTCTTGAGCGGAGTGTGCTAATGCTAATAATAAAAGGGAAAAGGCTCGAGCATAGTGGAGCTCCCATATAATATATAGTGAGCTGACATTTAATTCGACTTTAGAGAAGATCATTTTTACGTTTATCCTAAAAACTTATACACCCTCCGAGTGGAAATCTGGCATTGAGTCGTAAAATCTAATGATTCCGTTCACCTCAACGTGTGTGCCTCTCTCCCTTCCCCATGTCCAACATGTTCTATAATTACGAGTGTGGAAAAGGAGTAGAAAGGAAGGGGTGTGAGACAAATTTGAGTGGAGATATAGGAATTTACTATATAAAATCAATGGCTTGAAGGGAAAGAGAGGATGGTTCAGAGAAAGTAGGAACGAAGCACGCGATCCCACTTCTCCTTTGTTTTACATCTCATCCTTTGCTCTCTCTCTCTCTCTCTCCTCTTAAAATTTTACCGAAGCAGAGAGCTATTGAGAGCTAGACTGGCTAGCACTCATGACAGGAACCTTCAAGGAAGAAAGATAGAAGTTGGAGAGCAAATTAAATTTGACCAACAAAAGAGAAAGGGAGAAAATTAATTTGAAGGCGGAAGAAGTGATGGGAAGGACTATGCTCTGCGCTATATAATATATGCTGCTCTGTAATGAGAGAAGAGGCCCAGTCTGGGTTACGTGTCTGCATGTTCTACATGCCATAATGACATTGCTGAATAGAATCCCCCCCTTACAAATGCCTTTTTGGAAAACTTGCCCAACATTCATTACCCTAGCCTTAGCAGGAGACTGGGACTCGGAGGGACTCTCCCGACAAACACAATGCTCTCTCTCACTCTCAGAGACTCTCCTCTTCCTCCATACTTGCTCTCCCATCCGAAATTCCAGGAAGGGAAGGTAGAGTCAGGATCCAGTCTGCTTATGTGTATATGTCGCAAAGGAGAGAGAGAGAAAACAAAGGGAAAACAATATTATCTGAATTGCATTTAGCCTCAAAGTACTATAGAGAAGAGAGTGTGCCTTTCATCCTCGGCGGAGCCCCCCCCCACTTGGCTTGCATGCACATGTGTGCAGCCGATCTGCATTAATGCATGGGTTTCCTCTCATAGTAGCTTGGACCAGAAATACCTGAGGTTAGAACTACAGCTGCTTTCACTCTCAAATGGTCTTTTTTTAAGGGAGAGCTTGGCCATATGTTTACTGAAAAGAAAAGGGAAAAAAAGAAACGACTTGAGGGACCTGGCGTCCTCCTCACTATCTCCTCCAAGGCGAAAAGAAATTTTGGCACACATGAATAATTTTCCAAGTTTCCCGACACAAGTTGATTCATATTTCACATGATGAGATAACTGAGATAGGTGTGTGCATGCATAAAGGATGAATTTATATGCTCAGCACGGAATCGAAGAAAGAAAGCTCCTTGTTTTCTCCTCTTCCCTGCCTTCTTCTTCGTCTTCTTCTTCTCCTTCTCCTCCTCCTCCCAAATCCCATTTTACTGGGAGGTGCGGGCCCGACGAAGCTTTACTCAGAGCACACGAGCACACGTTGAAAGAGTGCTGAGTGAAAGGAGGAACCTTGGGTGAAAAATGTATGGAAATAAATGCACACTTCCTTCCACTTTTTGCATTCCATTAGTTATAGCATGCATATAAGATTTACTTAAGAGTTCAAAAGCTCGGAGGAAGTCGACAGACAAAATCTGTTTTTCTTTTCTTCTCTTTTCATCTATCTCTTTTCCCCTCTTCCAGCTTCTCCTCTCTCGTCTCAGTCCGTCTCCTATAATACAACACTATCTATGGGCACAATCATTTCCTCTCTCGGAGTGGATA
>JAQFXU010002281.1:0-21811 GCA_034693705.1 Spatulosminthurus flaviceps
GTATTTTCGGGTATTTGAAATTTGTATTTTTATTTGTATTTTCTATTTTCAAAACAAGTATTTTCCACACCTCTGCCTTGGATATTCCACAATGAAGTTTGGCGATCAAATGAAAAATATTACTGCACGAAAAATTATACCAATACATAATGCAGGCGCAATTACGAATTTTCATCGAAAATTGCCAGAAATTTTCGAGCAATTACGGATTGTTCACAAAAAATAACGCGAATTTTAGAACAATGACAAATTTTTTCCGAAAAATTACCATTAATTTTCGAATAATTAATACGAATTCCTTAATTCCTAACGAAATATTAAAGGTATTTATCGTGCAATTACGAATTGTTATATAACGAACCTTGTGTAGCTCTAATTAAGGAGCCATTACAAAAAATTAGGAAAAAGTACATACAACCCTTGTCGTAAAACAGCTCGTCCAAAAACATGCAATTTTTCAAACATAATATAAGAAAAGAAAATACTGAAAATTGTGTCCTTACTGGCTCCGGAAGAAAGCTGATGCCAATCAAATCCTTCCAAATCAATAATTCCCGCCACTTCCTCATTCACATTTTCACACCCCTCCGTATAATTGGACTTCAAGGTCTTCATCACATTATGCACCATCTGATCCACATATTTCCTCAGCATCCTCTTACTTTCATTCCCTTGATCAATCACCTTCCTCACGTTCCATTGACCCAATTGACCGATCCAAACTGCAATCACCCAAATAGAAATAATTCACCCCCTCCCAAATACATATATGACTCCCTCCAAACCAAATCCACCCCAAATAATATCAACCAAATCCTTTAAATCCAATCCAATCTCCATCAATCCACTTACTCGGTCTACATTCCTCATCCATCCCACTCCAATAATAAATAAATTCTCTTCTCAACTCCTCCGGTGGTTTCCAACTCTCCAGGTCATTTTCAAAATCCTATACGTCAAAAATTAAAATTTGTTACAAAACTATAAAAAATTGTTACCCTCAAAACCAAAAGAAAATACTTTTTCATTACGTTTCCCACTTCCGTCCCATTTCGCCCTAATTCCTCTGCCTCACAATGCCCCAACACCAGAAGGAGTGTAAGCACACAAATTCCCTTCATTTTTCCAACGAGAAAAACAATCAGAGAAACTCACTTTACGTACACACGTGTTTATTCCTGAAGGACGTTCAACCGAATGACGAAAATAGTTCGAGTTTTTAAATGAAAAGTAAAAGAGAGAAAAATTAGCGTCAAAATTCCATCAATTACATAAAGAAAATTGCAGTGTCAAAATCAAGACCTTGCCGAACCGTTGGATTCACAATTTGACCCAAATTGTTCAATGTGGACATCAAAGGAAAAAATCTTACGTTTATGTAATAAACCAACGGTTGGCTTGAGAGGATTGGGAAGGTTTATAATTAGCCAAACTGGTAATCGTAGACGTATGTATTTAGCACGGGAAAGGCTGGGACGGCTCAAATTCCCTTTTACTTTCAAAACCGGTCTATATATAGATAAGCATAGGAGCTGTACTATGCATGTTAAATATATACCCTCTATAAGATTACAAGGTATGAAAATACGTACAATGTTAAGTCTGTGCTCCATAAGAATACATGTTATGTACATATTCATACATGCTGAATTGTTGAACACAGGCTCCATAAGAACACATTCTATGTTCATATGTGCACATGTTAAATACAGGCTCCATAAGAATACATGCTAGGTACATGCGTGCACAATCAGACATATGCGCCAATGTAATTTATATGAGTGTATGTGCATATGCATACAAATACTTTTAAATGTAATATTTATACATTTTAAAGGGCCGAATGACTTTATTAAGAATAGTTACACTCCGATGCCCTTAACATACAAATTAAAATTATTGTTGAAATCAAAGGCTACTTTTGTTGCTCCGCATGTTAAATTAGGCTAGGGAATGTTATGAACAAGCAATTTAAAAAAAACTGCTCACAATCACTCCGGCCCTCTGTAACTTATAGCATTATAAGCTCTGATAGTTATTGTAATGAAGTAAACACACATTTATCTACAATCATTTTACTACTAATTGCGTTAAATATAGAAAGCTTTTATAGGATGTGTTGGCACGATGCGATGTAAACAAAGATACAAGGAATTCATTTACGTGAGTGAAATACAGTGAGGAAGGCATTACCGGTTCTCATCTATGCTTCACATACGAAAATGGGAGATGAAGTGTAGGAATGTAGTTTCTGAGCATGAAAAATTATTCTTATGTAACAGAGTTGAGTTTGTAGGTTGAATTGTTTTTTTATTACTCTTTTTATTACGCAATGTATACTCTCATATAATCATGTTTTCTAAATGTGACCAAGGTCTGTGGCAAAGTTTGAAGAATTTATGAATGAGAATGTTTGGGTGGGTTTATGTTGGTGGGGTAAGTTGGGTTTTGGTGAAGATGTTATGCAAAATAAATTTTAATGGAATACAAGTTTGGACCAAAGTTACGGACCGTTTTGTCCATTGCGATAAAACAATTGGTGAATGTTAAGCCAAATTTAACGCAAACATTGATCCAAATATGACCTAAAATTTAACCCACGCAACCAAAAATAAGGGTTTCAAGATTTGGCCGATTAGCGTCAGTAATTGGCCGTCGGCACCTGAAATTTGACCAACTGTGATAGAAAAAATGTCAACGATTTGCAAGATTTGGATGCAACGTGATTCATTGGCGACCTTTGACTAAAAAGTTTTGACATTAAATTTAAAAATTTTTACCCAACATTTTGTCCCTTTTTTACACAAGAAAAATTTTGGCAAAAATATACATTGCAAATTTATGAAAAATTACCAAAGATTTTGTAAAAATGATTTCGGGATAGAAGTAAGGAAAAATAAAATAAGTTTTTCTATTTTAATAAAAAAAATTGCGTGTTGGAGGCATAAACGTGCATGTACAAATGAATAAAATATATAAAATACACTAAATAATTAAATGCATAAAATTGTTATGGAATAATCCATAGTTGTACAACCAAAGCATAGGATTTTGGATGTTACAATTGTAAATAAAATTAAATTGCAATTAATGTGTATTTCTATCCATAAACTTGTATGGGCTTGAAATCTTTTAACCCACCGTACCATTCTGGCAACTGATCACGAGGAAGATGTTTTAGTATAATGGGTAACCATTTTTGCTTCTTTGTTCCAAAAATCTCCACACGCTCCATTAAATTTCCCAAGATTGGACGAATTACATTAACCAAGGCTTCAACGACGTATGTTGCTAGGGAACAATTCAGCATTCAAAAAATAATCACGAACTTAAAATCACATGAAAATTGTTTCAGAGCTTTGCTGAAATACAACTTACCATTTATAACAAAAGCACTGAAGACATGTTTAAGGATGACTGGAACAAATTCTTTGAGAAGATTGAGGATAAAATCCACAGCTAAAATGATAAAAATATGATAGAAAAAATTGCAGGGAAAAATTTGCTCCTCAAACGATTTTTGTGAAAATATTTACTTGCGACAGAAGAAAGCTGGAAATAGTTGAATCCGTCAAGATCAACGATGCCAGTGACCTCATGTTCGGGATTGGAACAGTGTGTGTAGTTCATTTGAGTGGACTTCCCGATGTTATGCACCATCTGCTCAATGTACTTACGGAAATTCTGCCGACTTTCTTCCCCACGTTCGACTACTCTTCGCACGTTCCATCTTCCCATTTGACCAACCCAGACTGAAATTATCAAGGTAAAAATATATGTAAAATATTTTATGAGAATTTTGATAAAAACCCTACGTAAGTTTTGGCTATTGGATTATATTTTGGGCTTTGATGGAAAATTGGACCAATAATTACTCAAAACTTTCAACTCAGGTTGCATGCTTTTGATCCCTGTGACTAAGGTTTGACCAATATGTCCAACATTTGGACTTGCTGGCTCAAATTTGGAACTTTACATGCAAAAGGTAGATCAGCATGGCCGAAATTTTGACCAATGCGATGAAAATCTGGATCAAAGTTGCCAAATAGTGGACGAAAAGACCAAAATTTGGACCAAGATGACCAAAATGTCCAAAATCTGGACCAAGATGGCCAAAATGTCCAAAATCTGAACAAAATTGGCCAAAAATTGGATCAACGTTTTGACCAAAACCGGTGAACCCGAAATTTGAGCCAAAATTACCGCCATTTCGACCAAAATTCGACAAAAATGACAATAAATTTGACCATTACGACCAGTATTATATACGAAAATATCCATTAAAAACATAAAAAACAGTTGAAAATTACAAAATAGTGTTTATAAATGGAACTTACTGGGCCGACATTCTTCATCCAAACCGCTCCAATAATATGTAAATTCCGACCGGAGCTCCTCTGGTGGAGTCCAACTGTCCAAGTCATCTGATAAAATCTTAAAATGGGTAAAAAAACCGTCAGTTAATTTTTCAACGATAAACTGATGTTTATAATGGGAAAGTCCCACGTTGTAGTTTAATTTAATCAATTTTGTCGGAACAGGTAGTCCACCTTTGACGTCCTTTCTCAAGCGAATTTTTAAACGGAAACTTGGATGGGTGAGTTTTTTGTTTGAAACTTGCAATGTTATGACATTGCAATTTATTTGCAGTTCTTCTTTGCACATTAACCTTGCTTCGTGTACAGCGTTAGTAAAAAAAAGTGATCCAGAAACAGTGACGCCTCATCTTACGTGGTTAACATAACAAAATGGAGAGGCGTCATAGACCTTGAAATATACCCAAGGTTTTATAAATAAACAATCTACTTATTCTTCTTAATCAGCCCTTAAAATATGGCCGAAGTTGTTATTGTATTATGAATCGTGTAACATGTTATTTAGTAAATTCCAAATGAGTCGAAATATTATAAATAGTCAAATTATCTTTGTAAACGTCCAGCAAATCAGTCTACGGCAAAAATCCCCGGTAAATTTCAAAGTTGGTCTTTGTTGACTAAATTTGGTCAAACATTTGGTTATTTCCCCCAAATCATGTCAATTTAATTGATTCAATTTTTTTCAATTTATTGGTCACTTTTGAAAAATATAGTCAATATGGTCAAAATATTGAGCAATTCGGTAAAAAATAGGATGATTTTGTCAATTTTCCACCCAGTTCTTCGAAGCATCGGCAAATGTTGTCAAAATATCAATCGATTCTGCCAAAATATCACCCATTTTTGCAAATGTATTGTCCAGCTTTGTCAAATTATTTGTCCATTTTGTAAAATTGAATATTATTGACCCATTTAAATAAAATATCTTCGTTCACTTACATTCGATGTAATATCATTATATCCTTGAGTATCGTTAAGCCTCTTAGAAAAATCCTCCAACAACTTTATACCCTCGCGAACAGTGCTGTATGCCGCCGTAAATTGTAAGATGGCAAAGGAAACGACTAAAACTCCCCATAAATTCATTTTAAGTTTCTGTAAAAACCCAACCTTTCCTTTTAAAAATTTGGGAAAAAATCCAAAATTTCCAATCTATCTCACGTATCCCCAATTCCCTTAATTCCCTATACAAAGTTGCTCAAAAAAGATTCTCCAGGAGATTTTCTATGCAAACTTTGAAAAAGAATTTCACAGTGACAAAACTAACTTTCCCTGCATATAATCCCAAATGGATCAAAAGTACAGAGAAATAATAGCTCAAACGTATTGACGCCTGTCCTATCACTGAGATGTGTATATATATTTTGGGAAAACGAGGAAAATCCTTCCAACCACTTCGATTCTTCGAATCAAACTGAATGGTAAATTGCCAAGTTGTCCATTTGAGAAAGGTTTTCGTACATAACATTTACAAAGATTTTTACATGGAATGGGGCAATCCCCATTGATAATAATAGAATTTTTCCTATGAACCAACAACCACCTTGTGACTAATTATTTTCTAGCTACCCTTGAAATCCTGTTGGGTGAGGAGGTAGATCGTTCAAAGAACATCAAAAGATGAACAAATCTCGTGAGCCAAAATAACCTTCCATCAACATTAGAAAATGTACAAAGAAATATTCTGACGCATTTTTATTTCGTTTCCCAATATTTTTTTCACACTACTTATCACTTCAAATTTCACACTTTAATGCCACGTAGCCAATCCGGTAATTTATTATAATGTTGCATAAGCTTTGAAGTCTAATACATTTTTATGGACAATATTTCCGGCTTAGTTTTTGGGATTTCCAGACAATGTTTTTTTCCTTCTGTGAAAAGGAAGGGAAATCCGTATTTTATTGGTTTTTGAGAGTGCGTCGTAGCATATGGGATTTGTATGGCTAAATGAAAGGGATTTGTGGGGTCGGTATAGTGGAATGAAAGTAAATGTGTGTAGGAAAAAGCTTAAACAAGTTAATGTTATAAGGGTCTTGTATAAAAAATGCTAAATTTGGAAGGTAGAGCAGGTACACGAGTATTTATTACTTTTCCTTGGCTATCCATGCCAATGTCATCGGAATAATTGTTGCTAGGTCTACTTGTTAAATTATGCATACATTTCATTTTCAAAGGGCTATGTATGTTGATCTAAGGCTGTATATGTTAACTTACTTAATAGTTTTTCTACAGTCTTTTTTGAATTTTTTTCAGATCTTTTGAGTCCTTTTCTCTGAAAATTGTTATGAGTAGGTTTTGGACGAATGTGCTAGGTAAAGATTAAAGACATTCGAAGCGCTTGCATGCAAAATGCCGACGATGTTACCTGTATTTCATCGATCTGACCAAAACTTAGGCTGATTTTACCAAAATTATGACGGATACTGACATGATTTTCACTAACAAGCCAAAACTCAGACCTGTTACCCAAATTTTGACCTAAGAGACCCATGTTTTGACCTTTATGAGATAATCATTGGTCTTTGGATCTAAATTTTTACCGGCGTGACCATGTTTTGGACCGATTTGACCTAAACTTAGACCTATGTGGCCCAAATTTTGACCTATAGGTCTCAAATTTTGACCTATGTGACCCAAGTCTTTGCCTTTGTGACACAAGATGGGATTCGTGTGATCATAATTTGGACCAATGTGCCGAAAAATTAGACTTTGTGGCCATTTTTTCTTTTTAGCGAAATTTTGACCAACGAACCGAAATTCGGACCAAACTGAACGGAGTTTTGACCGAGGTGATGCAAATTTAAACCAATGTGGCTCAAATTTTGACCAAATTGACAAAAAATTTCGAAGTGAACAACTAAAATTTAAATCAATGTTATTAAATGCGGGCTAGATGTCTCTTTTACTTCGATAATTAAAAACCGTATCTTGGGTTTTGACCTCAACTTTATTTCATCACAAAATCAGTACGTCCCTTGATGGGAATTGCAAATGCCTTGTATATTCATTGTGAACTTACCCAATGAAAGCAAAAACTGTTGACTTTATACAAGGAAGAAATAAGGTAGGTAGAAAAGGCTTGGTTGAATTACCTATGTCTCTATTTTTTCTACTCACACAAACTGAGTAATTACACTAGTTTTTCTACATTAAAAAGATGGGTTGTTTCAGGGGGGTCAGAAGTCAATTGAAATTATTATCTATGTATTACCACGCAATATCGAGTAATGAGAAGAGATTTTGACACACCTTCAGTCAAAAGGATGGGCTTGAGATTTTATGAAATTTATGTTATTTATAAACGTAATTACGTTCTAATGCTGAGGCTTGTGAAGGTGTTCAGTGACATCAGCACGCGTTTTTCCCATTTTTAATTATCCATGAGCATCCTTTTTTACTCACCTCACAATTTGCCATGGTCGGAGCAGAAAAACCATTAGAATTGGTTTCGGTGGGTACATCATGTGGAGCGTGGAGCTGCTTAATTATTAAGTAGGGAGAACGAATGTAGAAGATGCATTTACAAACGAGCAGATGTGATTTATTGGCCAGGGGTTAGCTGAATTGTCCGTGATCTCCAAGCACTAAAAAATCCTCAGGCTTTTGCACTCACGAAGTTTAAACTCTGACTCATTGCAATTTAATAGGATTTAAAGTCGCACTGTACTGGTCAAAAAATACATTGCATCCATCAATATTAGTTACATTTTTTATAATCAGGGTTTTTTATTATTACTTACGTCAATCGCAGTGTCATCTCGCTTCATCAAAAATATGACCTCATCCGTAAATTCATTCGTTGTTGGGTAAAAATTTCAATTGCATTCTAACAAAACACGGGTGATTTATCCAGAATTTAAAATTTGCAGGATTTTTTGAATGTATTCATCAAAATTTTGACTGTATGTGGAAATTTAACTGTGATATTGTTGGAGGAACTCTTATAATATGTATTCTCTAAATCATGCTTTATGTCCCAACCAAAAAATGTGGGCAAATGTTGTGATGAAAAATTATTTTTTCACATTACAAACAAAGCTCCTACGAACTTTGTAAGCTCTGCGGTCAAATTAAGTAAATGCAATAGAAACAAATGAAGTTGTTGCTTATTAAGTGGGACAGACTATGAGAAGGGAAGCTTGGCTTGTGCTTGATTTGTGTAACATAATTCTTCCTCCAATAACATTTGTTATTAATAGAATCATTCATGCGTTGAAATTAAAACAACAATCTCTTTTTGCTGCTCTAACCGCAGTCAAGGACAAACCTCCTTTGCTTAGGCAAATGCATACGAATGATTAATTCATATAATTTTATGCATGTTTCTTTTTCAATGGATAATCGGTTGTCAATGCATACATAGACATATTTAACAACGCACAAACAAGCTAAATACATAGGAACATAATAATGTACATTTCCCTGTCAAATGATGAAGGAAAATGTTCTGGTCTTCCCATTCTCACATTTAGTTTGTATCCTGCTTATTTCTAGCTACGACAATTTCATTGCTGGCTGGAGTGACAAGAAAAATAATGTCACCTTCCATAAGTCGGGAAATTCCAATGGAGCAGGTGCCTGTTTTATATGTGAGGGGTACGAATTATCAAGTTGGATTTTCCATTGTAAGTTTTGCCAAAATATTTTTGTTTTTGAGGTTAATAACTATTTTGAAAAAAAAGGATTTTTATGTTATTAAGTTTTGAGGTATGCAAATATAATATGTGGAAAATCTAGGGGAAAACTTTTAGCAATATTATTCAAGATTATTTGAGGGAATGGGACCATTTTTCCGAGGTGCTGCTCCCAGCTTATCAAAGTCAAAGAGGTAGGCAAATCTATGATGAAACGTTTGCCACGTGTGAGTCAAGGTACCCCAAATATGTGGAGGAGGTTAAGGGCATTGCTCTTGGGGCCGGTGTTGAATTTCATGAGGTGACATTTTGGCATTGCAAATAATTTCTTTCTTTCTTCTTTTTTTTTATACTTGTAAAGAGTTTGTTGAAAATGATTTTTTATTGGGGTAATAGCTATTCCTCCTTCATATTGAAATCCTCATGGACGGAGCTGTGGATAAGAATGACTCATTGGGATGCACCGCTATTTTATCAAATGTTAACAGTGTGAGGGATTTTTCTTACTCAAAATAATGCTCGAATTTTCCAGTTTTGTAACAAATGGAACTTCATTTAATTTTTTTTTTCAAATCGTTACAACCTTGCTTCAGTACTCCAAATATGATTTATTTTAATGAACTCACTTTAATATTCACAGCCAATACTCGGCCATACAGAAGACGCTCCAACGGAAATGCTCAATCGATTTTTCATAGTTTCCGCTCAGATTTTGAATGATGACGGACAAGTTATTGAGGATTTCTCAACTTTAGCATATCCCGGGTATTTACCCGGCTACACCATGGGTTTCAATAGGCATGGACTTGTGTACTGTGTGAATGCAATTTACCCCGCAAAAACCTTTCCAGGCCGAACACGTAAGAAAATAATTTCATACTTTGAATATGAGATAATTGTTTTAAATTGACCTTGAAATTGCATGTACATGTTGTGTAAACAAGGAAATTAAATTTCCAGCTGTGTATTTCCTTACAAGAGCGGTACTGGGAGCGAAATCGAAAGAGGAAGTGCTTAGCATTTTAGAGGACAGAGGGACTGGAATTGCGGATGGGCTCACCTTGAATTTAATAATGGTCAACAATGAGACAAATGAAGTGGAAATGGCAAATATTGAGGTAGGACCCAATGCAGGCGAGTCTCCAGAATCAGAGCTAAGCATTCATTGGGTGAAAAAAGGAGCCACATTTGTGCATTGCAACAGGTAAAATTTTCATCATCCACTAAAATAAAATTTCCGCAAATTTTGGATGAGTTAAAATTCTTATTTAACTCACAGGTATCTGCGTCTAAATACGTCCGAATTATTAGGAAGCTCGTTTCGAAGTAGTTGTCATAGACATGCCACAATTGACAACCTCCCACTGCCTAACACTCTTGAGGACGTGAAAAATATTCTAAGCGACCAAACCGATTCAAATTTCCCGGTTTACAGGACTCCAACTCCTGAGCAAATGGCTCCGAATAATACGGATGAGGGTCGGGATTACGCCATTACTATTGCCGTTGGCAAGTCTTAAATATTTGTAGTCGCTTTTAAATACCGTCACATCCTGTGTAAAAATATTGGCGGGAAAAATTTATCACATCAATAATTTTAGATTTGTGTGCTTTTTTATGTTTTACAGGTATATTTGATGTTGATAAGAGAACATGGTCTATTTACACCAACCCACCAGCTACCTCTGAGCCTGTCGTTGTACTCCCATTGAACTTCAATGCTAAATAATTGTTGTGGGTGCTAACAATAGAGAAGTAGTCTTGATGGTGAGGGGACTGCTAAACACAACCATCCCATTAAGTTAAGATTCAAAAATGAATAAATAATTTTGTTACAATTTCAAGCCCTTTTGTCTAAACAGTGTCTTGCTTAGTGGAGCCCCACATTAAACGTCTTTGTTTTCTTCCATGTATGTTCGAAAATGCATAGAGGGAAAAATACGTATACCTATACTATACACAATTGTACCTACCGTAATATGAATTACATGTAATTTTCTAAAGGCGGAAAATAAATATAAACAAATATTAAATAGAAATAAAATAATAAACCAGCATGCATTTAATTTAAAGCGCCTATATAATGCTTTTACTTACTTAGTTAGTAATAAAATATCAGCGATTTAGGTCTACGTGCTTGGGATTCGGTGCATTGCTTCAAAGTCATACATATAGCACTTGAGTGAAGTGACTCTGACTCTGACTCAAATCCTCTAAAAGAGATTCCAACTCCACTTCATCGCATGGCATCCGTGCCATTCCAAAGAGTCAATTGATCCATTATACACCCAGCGGGTAATCACTTTTTGCTTATGAATAGTAACCTCAGTCAAGGACAAAAAACTTCAGTGCTTATGCTATTAAACATGATTAATTCATATATATTTTTTACGAGTTTTCTTCTTCGATGGATAACGAGTTTTAAATTATATGCAATATGTAATTAGCCACATCTTCGTCATGCTCCACAAAACTTTCTGCTCTTCACGTCATCATATTTAGTTTGAATATCACTTTTTTTCCCCGCGTTTTTTTAAATTGCTGGCAACTGAGAAGAAAATGTCATCCCTTAAAAGCAGGGAAATTCCTGTGGAGCAGGTGCCCGTTTTGTATGCTCGGGGTACAAATTATCAAGTTGGATTTTCCATTGTAAGTTTGCTAATAATATTTGTTACATAAGAGTTTAAGGTATATTTTAATGAAAAAATATTGATGGCTTGAAAATAAATGTTGAAAATTTAGGGGAAAACGTTTTGCAACGTGATCAAGGAATTTTTGAGGGAATGGGGTCATTTTTCCGAGGTGCTGCTCCCCGCTTACCAAAGTCAACGAGGTCGGCAAATTTATGAGGATACTTTAGCCACGTGTGATAAAAGGTACCCCAAATATGTGGAGGAGCTTAAGGGCACTGCTCTTGGGGCCGGTGTTGAATTTCATAAGGTGAAATTTTGGATTAAAATATTTCCTTAATTTTTTAAGTGGGCATTTACTGAGAGTTAAGGGAATTATTTTTTTTCGCTTTGTAGCTATTCCTTCTTCACATTGAAGGTCTCGTAGATGAACCTAAGGACAAGGGTGACTCCTTTGGATGTACCGCTGTTCTATCAAATGCTGACAGGGTGAGTGAATGTTAATTCACGATTTTACAAAGTACTGTTAACAAATTCATTATCATTTCATTTGTAGCCAATACTCGGTCACACTGAAGACGGTACAGCGGCAGTGCTCAACCGATTTTTCATAGTGTCCGCTCAGATTTTAAATGATGAGAGAGAAATTATTGAGAATTTTTCAACCTTAACCTATCCTGGATATTTACCTGGCTGCACCATGGGTTTCAATCGACATGGACTTGTTTACAGTGTCAATGCAATTTGCCCCTCCAAAACCTATCCAGGCCGAACACGTAATCTGAAAAATTTTTTCATTAAAAACTATATATGAAATTTGGCTAGAAGCTCACTGCGCAGCATGAAATTTGTACATTATTGCTTTTTTATATACCCAGCTGAGCATTTCCTTGCAAGAGCGGTGCTGGGTGCGAAAACTACAGAAGAAGTGGTAACTATTTTAGAGGATAAAGGAGTTGGTGTTGCTGGTGGCCTTACTTTGAACTTAATAATGTTGAAAAATGGAACCAATGAGTTGGATATGGCAAACATTGAGGTAGGGCCGAATCGAGGCGAGGCTAAAGAATCAGAGCTAAGCATTCATTGGGTGGAAAAGGGAGCCAACATCGTCCATTGTAATAGGTAAAATTTTCGGAGTTCTTTAAAATCAATATTTCCAAAGTTTTGATGAGTAAAAGTTGACTGTCAAAAAAATTCAGATATCTACGACTTGACATACCAGAATTGCAAGGAGGCTCGATTCGGAGTAGCTCTCATCGTCATGCTGCAATTGACAACCTCCCACCACCTAATACTGTGGAGGATGTTAAAAATATTTTAAGTGACCAGGCCGATAAAATTTTTCCTGTATACAGGAACTCGGGTTTTCAACATGCTTCTACGGTAAATTCGGATGAAGCTCGAGATTATGCTTCTACTCTTGCTGTTGGTGAGTATCACATCCTTTAAAATTATCTCCATTTTGGTCCAAATTTCCTAAAACAGCGTACTTAAATTTTAATGAAATGATTTACATATTTCCGTGTTCAAAATTAATTTTAATTTAAATTTTATAGGGATATTTGACATGGACAAGAGAACATGGTCTATTTACACCAACCCACCAGCCACCTCTGAGCCCGTCGTCGTACTCCCATTGAACTTCAATGTTGAGTAGGTGTTGCGAGTTCACATTTCGAGTTATATAGCATACGTGTGTAAACTTGGGAAAGTTCTTCATGTATTTACAAACCAAAAAGCTTTTAATGCTAATTGATAGGAAAATACTATGCGGGGCAGTCTGTTACTGCCTTGCTCACTCATATGTATACGACGTGAAAAATATTATCATTAAGTCAAATAAAGCACTACATATGTATTACTCATTGAAACTCTCGATTAACCCTATCAGGATATAGAACTGTAATCCTAACTGTTACATAATTCACTGGAGATGATATTGATTATTTAGTGAGGCTGATAAAGCGAATTACATAATAAAAACGCTGATAGCCTTTCAGTCTAACCGATAGTGCTAAGTCAGCATTTCAGTATTTTAGACCTTCAAGTTGGCTTGGCGGTCATACGATACACGCACTTACACCGAAATGTCAAATAAAAAACCTATTGATCAAGTCCCGGTTCTCTACGTTCGGGGCACACATTATCAAGTGGGATTTGCCATCGTAAGATTGTTTTGCAATTGTTAGTAAAAAAAATACACACATAACGCGAAAGTAAGCATTTACTAACAAGCATTTATTCTTTTACAGGGGAAAAGTTTCGCCACGTTGACTCAAGAATTTTTTCAAGACTGGACCTTCGTGAAGGAGACGGTGATTCCAGTGTTTAACAGTACGAGAGGAAAAAAGATTTATGAGGAGACACTCGCTTTATGCACAAGGCGGTTTCCTCAGTATGTTGAAGAGCTTAAGGGTATCAGTGACGGGGCCAGTGTGCCCTTTCATGTAGTGAGTGCGCATTTTACCTATAAGAATAATTGCAGTTATTTGTGACAATGTTTAATATTTAACTTTGCTTAATTTTTTTGAATTTATTTTGAATCTAGTGTTTTCTTCTTCACAATTTGGGTGTTGTGCAATTAGCTCAAAACAAAGATAAAGATGCAAAGGACAAGGATTCAAGTCAATTAGGCTGCACCGGTGTCATTTCTAACGTTGAGAAGGTAAGAATTTATATTACTTAAAATTTAAAAACGACGTTCAATTTAATTTTCAAGGATTTTACCAAATTTTTTAAAGCTGATTCTAGCCCATAATGAAGATGCACCTGTGGAGACGATCAACCGATTTTTTATCGTCTCGGCTCAAATTATCGACGAGAATGGAGCTGTAATTGAAGACTTTGCGAGTTTAACGTACCCGGGGTTTTTGCCTGGATATACCATGGGCTACAATAAACATGGCTTTATTTATTGTGTGAATACCATTTGCCCGGAGGAAGTGTACGAAGCTGGGACACGTAAGCTTAAGACTTGAATGTATGGTTAATAATATTATTGAATAATTATTGTCCTTGCTAATGCATCTGAATTGAATTTATTTACGGTTTTTAGCAATACTCTTCCTAGCACGGGCATTGCTTGGGGCTAAAAATAAGGAGGAAGTGCTGAGCATTTTGAAAGACAGCGGTGTGGGTACATCCGATGGAATTAGTCTTAACTTTGTCTCAGCCAAAGAAAAGGGAGGACCAGTAGCGGGGAATATTGAAGTAGCACCTAGTACAGAAGGACAGGAATCCGAAATTAATGTTCATTGGGTTACTAAGGGGTCTTCCTATGTTCACTGCAACAGGTAATTTTAATTCAATGTTCCTCATCCTTATCACAACCCCTTGCTAATTTTTGCTTGAATTTAATTCTTGTATTATAGACCATTCTCTTGATCGTTAACAGGTACCTTCGGCTTAAAAAAGCTGAGGTCAAATCCTACAGCAGTACCCATCGACATGCTGCAATTTCAAAACTGCCATCTCCAAACACACTGAAAGACGTTAAAATCATTTTGAGTGATCAATCGGATTTTGATTTCCCTGTGTATCGAGTTGGACCGAGGGAGGATCCTCTCAGAAGTAGCCCTGATGGTCAGGACAGTGCTGCGACCGTAGCAACAGGTTCATGAATAAATAGTTTTGTTATTTCACGCAAGTGATTTCGGCTCAAAATTCATCCCATATGAACAATTTTTTTTAACTTTTAGGCATATTTGACGTTGAGGAAAAAACATGGGCTATTTATACGAAGCCAGCGGCCACATCCGAACCTGTTGTAGTATTACCCATGAATTTTTGAGAGATGCAAATAAATACAAAAATGTTCATTGAAAATTAGCATGTATTTATTCTACCAATTGTAATAAATTATTAGTAGTTATTAATTATTACGGCAATTCAGGTACACGTGCTTTGTACATGGTGTACCACTTGAAGCATGTCATCGCACATGAGTCAAGTGACTCTCACTCAAAGCTTCTAAAATCCGGCAATAGAGATTCCAACTCCACTTCCAATTGTATCAGCGTCATTCCAAAGAGCAATTTAATCCATTAAACTCAGCAGGCAAATGATATTAATTGAAGCACTTGAGTTCTGTTTCAGGAGCAAACCTATAAGAGAATTCATGTGATTCAACATTTTATCACGAGGAAAAAGCCTTAGCTAATGCAGTTTTTAAGTATTTTAAGTGCAAATTACCAGGATTAAGCTCAACTGAAGACTGAGCTGGTTCAAACCGGTCCTTGGGAAATATTCCTCACTCATATAAACATGAACAAGATAGAGGTCTGCTTCGCATCCAAATATGACTCCACGTCGCCTACACCCAATGTTGCTAAAGTAGTGGATCCTAATTGCAGAATTTGGTCCCCACACTGGTCCATCGTCCAAGACCAACTGACTGAGCAGATCTACAATAGTCGACCAAACAATCATTCAAAAATTATGAACTCCAAAAATGCTGATTAATTAATAATTACTTCGAATTAACCTCAAAATAAAATTCAACTTACAAATTTAATTGCCCTAATCAAAAGGAAGATCTCAAATTCATCTATTGTATCCACCACATCCAATGTACAAAAAATCCCAGCTACTAAACCCGGTGCCCACAAGAAACAAATCACTTCTGTGAGGACATACAAGCCAGAGATCCAAACTCCTTTGAACTTCGCCCCAGAACACAATGAAACCGGAAGGGCCAGAGAAAAGAAAGCTTGGCAAACACCTAAGCAATTCAAAAAAATTATTGTTAATATTTTTTTGCACAGCAGGAGGAACTTTAGCGTGAAAAATATTATATTTACCTGAAATTACGTTGTCAGCAAAATCAGTTGCTAAGTTCTGGACGAAGTAGAGCATCATAAACCGTTCTATAAACGGCATTACCAACAGGAGTTTCTGCCTATTTCGATAGATTCCAACGACAATCCAAGCTGAGAAGAGGCAGAGAAATATTGTTCCAACCTGCAGAACAAAATTACATTAAAATATTGCATAGTGCACATTACAAAAATGATCGAAAAATTGGCTATGAACTTTTGTGAACTTTTAAAAAAAATCTAAACTTACATAAAATAGAGAAACAATTCTCAAAATTTCCTCTTGACTGTAATTTCCAGTCTCAAAGTCCCTCCAAATTTTACTACCGGCGGAGTTACACCAAGTTGCAGTTTTCCCGACAGACAGTGCAATTAGTTTAACTGAAATAGGAGAAATTAAAATTAATTTAATATTTCTGGTTGCATTGAATTAAAATACAGAAAGCATTGGCCATTTAAAACATTTTGTGTTGGAGGTTTTTGGCTTACCAACTACGGCCTTGCAAAGCTCCCGGAAAAACTCCTCATACACACTTCCCTTTGCCATTATTTAGCCTTTTAGAATAATTCCAATTCTGGAAAGAGAATCTAAAGGATTTTGGAAATGAATTTTGGCAAAAAATTCGCAACCCCTGATTTTCAAGCAGTCCGGATCAAATTAGAGCACTTCCTCTTGAAGATACTTTTGATCACATAAAAACATAATTAAGGAATGAAACAATTGGAGTTGGTAACGGTGGTTTTTATACACATCTCCAATATTTAATCCCATTGTATATGTTTTGCTGATAACGATTTCATTGGAAGCGGGTTCTGATAAGACTCGTGTCAGCTCCTGTGATTAAGGTGGAAGCTAAATGAATATTAAATTGTGAGGTCATATGAGTTTGGAGGAAACACGCGTAAAATACAGTTAGGGTTAAAGGAGATAAGCGCTGTCGAGTGTTTTTATGCAGCTATTCTCATTGTAGTCACATTTTTAAACCTTGGACTTGGAATGTTTTGTGCATATATTACTTCATGGAAATTTTACGCCGGAATTATCAAGTTATTTCAGGTTCAATCAATTATAATAATTACCTAATTGTTTACCTTTCCAATGTTTGCATCTGGGGGAATACGTTGAATTGCTAATGATGTGATCGTAGTGGGTAGGGTAGTCTTATCTGTATTTTTAATGATGAGCCAAAATGTTTTTGGTATTAAAAGGGTGACATAATTTTTATACGGAAATTTACATGGGACAATTTGTTATTCCAGTTGTGCTAATATTTGGGCTATTTTTTATTATGACACAGTATTTTTGTTGTTATCATGCAAGGGGTGGCTGATCTAAGGAATTTATGCTTTGAAAAATGATGTTTTCATGGATTTGACTGTAATTTGGCCGTTGGGTCTAGAATTTAGACGAGACTCAAATATTATTAACTAGCCTGCCTCTGCAAAACTCCAGTGGTGGAAGTTTTAATACATAGCAATCGAAGTTTTGACCATGCAACGGAAGTTGTGACCTACGGAACCAAAGTTATGATTGAGGCTACAAATAAAAAGGTAATTAATTATGTGATAAATATTCTGGCCAAGTTGAGGGATTTTTTCAAATCGCATTATGACTGAAAAGATTAAAAATCGTGTTTCGTGTTTAACTTTATCCATAATGATCCGGCCATGAGCAGTAGGGACGTGAGTAAAAATTCCGACCCATCCTTGATTTTGCTGGGAAATTCAATGAAGAGAAATAATTCTGCGTAAAACTAAGAATTTTCTGATTCAGTATGATTTGGTTCCCTAGCCTTTATGTTCACTCTTGTCTCAATAGCAAACTTTTATGACACTACACCTGAATTTACATATAAACCTCATGGAATTATGCCATTTAAATACTTTTTTTAAAATAAACGTATGAAGCAAGATTGTACAAAATTTACTATACATGGCAGCTTGAGCTAGTTTATTTGTACCACATTTTATGAACATTTTCATAAAAAATCTAAAATAATGCTATACACCTACCGAATATCTTAAGACGTAAATACACTTTACTTTCGTTAAAAAACGGATGAGAGCTGTGAAATACATTTTAAGTTAATCCCAAAAAATCTTTCTTCAATAAGTCAATAACAATAACTCTTATTATGCTACATTATAAAAACAGTAATAAGGACAAAGAATACAAAATCCTGCAATCTACATCATTCGATGTAATATTGAATATAAAAATTCATCAGATCACACAAATAAGAGCAGTAAAATATTCATCCGAGATGAATTTTCTCATGTTTTCCCAAATCATATTTTCGGTAAGTTTTGTAGGGACAAAATGAGCATTCATGCTTCTTCGCGGCTTCAGAATGAATCAACAAATGAGAAATTAAATACGACCTCCTTGTTGCTGAATATTTACAATGATCACATTTGTACCTCTTCACACTTATGATTTTTCTCACTTGCAACTTCGGTCTAAGTTTTTGATGGACTTCATCCTGAATTTTATGCAGGTGCCGAATGTGCTCTGTCAGTTCCATTGGACTAAAAGCTTTAAATTCGCAGATGTCACATGGGAATTTGTCCACCAAAATTTTACCTTCATCGGGATTTCCCTGGAAGGATTTGGCCAGGGCCAATTTCGCATTTCGAGTTAGCCTGTTAGCCGTAGAAATATTTGTGGACTTCTGTACGTGAGTCTTGTAATGTCTTCGAAAGCTATCGGGATGGTGGTAAACTTTTCCGCAAGTTTTACATGTAAACGTTGGCTTCTTCTCATTTTGAGGTTCTGTCACTTTCGAATGTAACAAAACATGTTTTTTAAGAAATTTCCAAGTTCCCGTTCTGAAAGGGCAAGCTTCACATTTGTAAGGCTTGATCCCAACGTGGGATGTCATATGAGAGCGAATTTCATCCGGAACGGGGCTTTTGAACTCACAGTAAGGGCAAGAAAAAATGACAGCCTCAGAGGTGGCTTCGATTTTTTCGCAAGGCTGCTTTTTGGGAGATTTTTGAAGGGGTTTGGGAATTTTGCGGATTTTTAAAGAAGGGTCAAGTTTTTTTGAGGACTCAAATTGAATAATTACTTTGGGCCGAATCTGTGTTGGCTTCTTCTTTGCAGCTATTTTTAACCACGGTTTTTTGGCATTGGGTCCGTGAGCATGGGTTCGATGGTAGCTTATACCTTGAGAGGTACATGAGGTGAAGTCACAGTGTTCACATCTGGTTGGTGGGTCAAGGACCGCGGCGATTTGGTGGGCTTTTAGTCGACTGGGTTTATCCGTGATGTAACTACACTTTTGACAACTGTGTTTTCTCCGGAGGAGGAAGGAATGTATTCTTCGATGAGTTTTGTATTTGCTTCGTTCTTCAAAAATCATCGGGCATTGAGTACACTTGAAAGACATTGTGCTTGACTGAGGAATACAGAGCTAAAAAATGAACAAAAATCCCAATTAATTATTTCATTAATTACATTACATTTATCATTTCCAATTTAATTTAATAACTTAATTCCTTTACCAAGCCTACATGACTTAATTACATTATCAATTTATCAATTACAGACTTTCGTTCCTCTTAATTACTAATTACACAGTACATGCGTTGATTCTACTAATGTTGACCAATTCGGAAAATTGGAAGAATTCAACTAATTGGAAGTTTTCAAATTAAGTCTTCAAAATTAGCTCGTGAAATTAATTATTAATATTAACAACTAATTGTAAGTTTAATTTTTTCTCAATAAATATTTCATATGTAAGCCAAAAATTGGACTAATGCTTTTACAGATGAATGTGAAGAAGTAATTTAATATTAATTTGGTTTACTTAAAAATATCTACAATTAAATAATTACTATCAATCACTACAAATAATAACCATTTACCTTTTGATGCTTGAATACGTCAACTTATTTTTTAAACTAAAATCTCTACGAAATCACAAAACAAAACGGAAGTGGAATGTGAATTTATTTCTCCATTGGACGTTTAGGATTTTGACTTAAATAAAAAACTCGGAAATTATAAAGGTACTTCTAGTGATATTTATCAGGTGTCTTGGTGTCTATAATAACTACAGTTAACTATCTTTAATCTTTAAAAATAATTAAACACAAATAATTTAAAAGACGATATTATGGTAATACACAAATTCGTTTAAATAAATACAGAGAATAGTAAGACGTTGTAAGAGAGTAGAATCAACGGACTTAAGTAACTATCGAATGCGAAGTGAAGTAATTATTTGGCTTTTGGTTTAAAGATTTTTCGAAAGGTGAGATTGAAGATTCCCGCGGCAGAAGGTGCGTGTGATTTATAGATTCGAAGGGAGAAGCTTTTACTCGTTCGTGAGGATTGCTTTGTGGAAACAAGCATAACGGTACATACCTGCATACTCATTTTGCCTTTCCTATTCCTATGTAGTGTGGTGGAATCCTCGGACTCCATGGAATCTTCCCATGGGACGGAGCCCATGGAATGTGAAACTGTTGCCAGTTTATTCTATGGGCTAAAAAATTGGTATGATTATACTAAGTACATACATAAATTCATAAATACCTAGAGCACCCATGGAAAGGAGCATTCACCCTTGTAAGGGTTTACTCACCCACTGAGAGTTCTGTGTAATCCTCTGCTCATTGAACATTTAAAGCGGATTTTCTTAACCCAAAATAAATTGTTCAGTTTTGGGAATTAGAGTGTCAAAACCAACCTAAAATAAATTAATCCTTTCTAGGAATTGGAACCTAATAACTAACCAAAAATTAATGAGTCGATTCTGGGGAACTGGGGATTAGAACCCAATGTAACCAAAAATTAATGAAATCTTTTTCATTCATTTTTTTTATCTGAAAGATTTTTCGTGGAAGTTATGAGAACTGTGAAGAAGGGAGAAAATGAATGTGACATTACTATTTGTTAAAAAATGATTCGAATTTTAAATCGTATCAAAATTTATAGGGAGAAAGATTTGAATTTGAAATTAAAATGCCATTTTAATTTCAAAGCTCTAATGCTCCGAATGTTGTAGGCTCGGAAAACTTTGAAGATAAGTCATGAAAACAATCTGTTTTAGGATAAGGGATGCTATGGCCATTACCTTTATCCAGTTCCAGCAGATGTGGTCTGTACATATAACGAGTTGATAATTCATTTTGTGTAAATCATGGAAATCCTGTTATTATTTGCGTCTTTACTGGAGCCACGAACATAAGCTGTATATAAATAAATACAGACAGTGTTTAAGTTTAATCTATGAATTTCAAATTCGCATATATGGTCCAGGACTTACAATGGGGACCCCCCAAGTGATACACTCGGATTTTCATGAGGTATATGTCATTCGAAAGGTCTCGGCAAGAGCTTT
>JAQFXU010002282.1:0-21809 GCA_034693705.1 Spatulosminthurus flaviceps
CCAATTAATTTTCCCTACAAAACTATAAAACCACCCAAAATAAAAGAAACCATTTTAAGAGAACACACTCAACCTTAAAAATTAATCCCACAAAATCCAACCAAGCATTTTATTATGAAAATTCCAACTGAAATAGAATTATTATTACTGGCTTTTATCTCTCCCGCGATTCCATATCAATTTTCAAGAGTGGGGAGTCACAAGAATTTTTAGCAAACTCCGCAAAAAAGGATTGACTTGTAAAGGCTAAAAAGCTTCTAGTAAATAAAAATGAAGGAAATTTTGTGAGTCTCATTTTTTTTTTACTAGAATGAAAGGAAAAATGATTAAATCCGATACGGGAGAGAGAAATCTATGTGGAGATCATAAAGATAAAAGTGGACAGAGTTTTCATGTCTCAACCTTGTTTTCACCTCCTCATACATGCCATGCATGAGGAGAGCAATACGTGTACAACTGTTGAAAGGAATCTAGGGGGGAAAGTATGGGATAATATGTACTTTATATGAAAGGACAAGTAAAAAATTCCTGTATTTCATGTTCAAACCCTTACCTTGAATTTCCACTGAAACAAAAAGGTTGGGATGGTGAAATATATGTACATATATTACGTTCTTGGCTCGAGAGCTTATGTGTCGTGTATTGGAAATGTAGGAAATGTGGTGAAAGAGAGGGAAAATGTTACGGAGAGTGAAAACATATGGTGAAAGCATTGATGGAGCAAAAATGAAATAAATATGTAGGGGAAGTGTATGGAGAAAGTCCAAATTGAAAGCATAAGGAGAAAGTTTAGAGGGAAAATATATTTTCCAAGTATACTCGAGTACACGTAAGAGCCATAGGGAGGGAGAAAAGTCTGAGGAGTGGGTAAGTGGCTACATGTTTTCCTCAATAAGGAAGAAAGTTCAAAGGGAAATATGGCAAATTGGCCCTCCACATAGTCACTATGTCTCTGCTATATGGACGTGTCTGGAAAAGAGCTGGATATATTGAAAGCCGCTCATTTCCTTCAAACCTTTTGATCCTATTCCCAACTTATGAATATCTCCCTTAATAAACAACTCCCATTTCAACTTCCCTTCGTAGGTCCGTCCACCAGATCACTCTCTCACTCCCTCGTCCCTTACTCACCATTACTCACCATTTTCCAACCTAAAATACTCCGTTTTTCCTCCTCCAGCAAAACGTATCCCTCCTCATGTCCCAGGCTAAATTTTCAATAATAATTAAAACAGTATCTCAATCAATAACCATAAAAGTAGCCCTTGAAATTTAAATGAGCAAATTTTAGTAAATGTCATTTCCACGCTCAAATCCCCAGGTTGCGAGATATCAAATTTGGACGTCCCATAAATTCAATTCTGTCTCAGACTGAGTGGACCTCAGTTTATTCTTGCAAAATTTCTTGCAAATTTTACTGATATTGATAAAAAAAAATTTTGATGAGCGTCCAAATTCCCACCCCCAAATTTTCTACTAAATTCCTCAAAATTTCCATAAAAAATAGTATTTCATTGAGGTCAACATTTGAGAATTTCCCATTTCCCCCCAAAACTTGGTCAAAATCTGGGTCACATCCGTCCAATTTTCGCGTAGATTTTGATGACTGGTTGGCTCAAATGGGTCAAATTTTCATCACAAAGCGTACAAATATTTTTGGGAAATATAGCGGGAAATGTAGTGGTTTCTGGGAAAATAAATGTTGCTTTAGTATAATCTTGGCTCACATTGACACGCATGTATAGAAAATATAGGGGAAAAGCTTAGGTTTCCTTAGCATTTGGAAACATTTGCTAGGGAAATGCAAGTATAATAATTATTATCTACACTCATTTATACAGATTATACTATATAGAAACTCGCCCGAGTTTCAATACTACGCCTTTACTCGGAAAATCTACGTGGAGACACTCATTTATCAGCTTTCCCAAAATATCATAATAGAAATCTCTACTTCTATAGAAATTTCTGCTCGAGACTAAAACCCTATGGTAAGGAAATACTTGTGTCTACATATATACATAATGTTATCAAAGCGTAAAGGGATTTTCCTTTCCTATCAGACCATACTAGTAGAGCTTCCAAGCACGTAGTATTATTTGATGGGAGTGAAAGGCCAGCTTTTCTTCAAGGACTCGGACTCCCTCCTCTTACATTACATTCCCAGAAAATCTACTCGGATTCTTATCATAACGGCTCTCCCTGGCCCTGTAGCCACCAACCCACCATAAGCAGCCATGCAAGTGCATATGCACTTCAAATTCACTACACGCGATTCACGTACTTGAAAGACTTTCTCTCGTTAAGAACCAGAGCTGAGGCCATTATCAATGAAATTATATGGAACAACTCCACTTACAAGAATCTCTATTGAATTTGCCCAATACGCTTGTATTTTCTCATAACTTCCTCTTATACTTCCCATTCCTTTTCCACCCATCCATTTTATAGAGAAATACACACAACTTGACAACAAGCACATTTACTTATACTACCCAACTTTTTTTTATAGAGATGCTAATATATATAAAAGGGAAAAAAAGAGAAAGCAGAGACATCATTTCGTCCTCAAACAAATTGCAGATTTGATTGTTGAGGCTGATAAAATTTGCCCATGTAACAACTTTTTCCCTACCCATAGAAATCCAAATAGAAAATTCTTCTTTCCTCCTTTGCATATAGTTTTCGTTCCCCAACAACATCTTCTTTCCTCCGTCTCCCTTGAAAATGTAAATTTCTTCTATGATAAACCTCCCGGAATGCGGAATCATTTGCCAAAGAACATGTCTGCAAATTTCTCCTTGCCCCAACTTTCCCTTAATCACCGCAAACTTTCTCCACTTTTCCCATGAAAAACGCCATAAAACCTTGGAAAAAACCATGTGAATTTTACGTATTTATGGAAATTCTCATTTTCTTATTTGGGAATTAAATTTCCCCGGAATATTTTTCCCCATAGAATTGAACGCCGAACGAATGGGAGGGAATTATTTTCAAGATTTATTTCAATTTCAAAATAAACAATAAACCAATAATAATTGACATACAAGCTTATTAACTTTTCTTTTTCATCTCACTTCAAGAAAATTCTTATAGTTTTTTTCAAAACATTTTCCCTTGCAAGAAAAAAAACGTTTTCAATTTTTGGAAACAGTACGAGGCGTAGTTGAGAACTAAGAAAATACAAAATCCTTGTCACACACGAAAGATGAAAGGTTGAGAAAATAATGACGTTCAAAAAGACACAAAATACAGAGGCCAAAAGTGAGGAGGGCTTTTAGTCTAAAATTCCCAAATACACTCATTTGTACATACATTGAAAAAAACGTAGATGTTCCTTTAGTCCCGGGAAGTTCCAACCCTGGAGCAACATTTGAGTGGGTTATTAAAGTAGAGTGGAATGGAGTAAACTTGGGAAATTATTGTCTTACTAAAATCCTTCGGCTCAAATGTGCACTGCTATTATCTCAACTTCCTCTCCCAGAGCTTTCAACCACCTACGAAATCCTCCAAATATGTCCCATAAAAAACCTTGGAAAATATTGAAAATCCCATGCATTTCCCTCCTCAAATTCACCCACCCCAAAAATTACTTTAAAGATTCCCATTAACTTTCCCCATTTTTAAGGAAACCTTCAAAGTATTTCCACCCAAAAGTTTTCTTCTCAAGAGAAAAAACAACAATGAAATTTAACAAAAAAAACCAAGCAACTTTTTTACCATGTACATTTTTATGCTCACATTTTTTGCTATTGATTTTATATTTTGTATTAATGGGAAAATAATTTTTTCCTTTTTCAATCTTCATCTTCTTTACCCCAAAGTATTTTAGTCGTGGAAAACAGTTTCATGTCTACATCTTTTCCCGAAAATAACTTTAGAGCGCACCGTAGAAAATTTACAAAATTAAATAATTTTTTTACAGCGCTGGTTGACGGGATGGATGAGTTAATTCAAATATTAATCAAAATAGATGGGGTGAATAAAATGTTGCGTAGGAATGGGAAGGGTAAAATAATAAATTCAAAGTGAATTTTAAATCATAGTCCAGGACAGGAATAAATCATAGGAAATTAAAATTTCCCCGAAAATTTATTACTTTGTAGCCAAAATCATACGTAGGAGATTATAATTAGTAGTAGAGAAGTTTAATGAATGGGATTCATTTAGTACTTTGATGTTCCTCATATATTGGCGTAAGTGGAATTCAATGAGTCATTTCCTTTGATTTGGCTTTGGGAAAATGAAATGTGTGAAAAACATTTGCCATGAGATGAAGAACTGGCGAGAGAAAAGGATTTGGCTGGTGACAACTCTCTGGCTAATTCTCTGTTAAATGGCACTTGCAACCTGGGCCAAGTATTTTTTAATCTCCTGCTTAGAAACAAAGGTGTTTGATTAGGGGGAAGTGGTAGAGAGGAAAAAAATTGGATCATGGAATACGAACATATGGTGCTTCTATCATTTATGCATCTTGTCCTACTCATTATATTGTGGGCTGTAAAAAATTGTGGGCTGTTAAAAAACCCCCATCCACTCCACTTTTCCCATTTATCTTTAATTTAACACGTAGAAATTCTTGGAGCGGAGTTTTCAAGTCATCTCTGTGATTCACAAATATTTTCCAACCTTTTAATGTCAAGTGATTCCTACCCGGACGGGCTCTGTACTAAAATACTCTCTCCGTGATAAAAAGTTTTTGAATAACGTTCATAAAAATTTCAATGTCATAGAAATTTTAACCAATTTCAATGAAACTTATGTGACCCAAATGTTTAACCCATTTTGGAAATTTTGAGTCCCAAAATTGGTGAGGGTATATCCGAAATTTTTCCACCCCTTTTATGTGGTACGTACTTAAAAATTTCCTCTAACTTTCTTGATATAAAAAGGGGGGAAAATTTTCAAGTGGAAAATTTTGAGGAATTTTCAGCTCAAAACGATATTACCCGACCCCATGGAAATCACTGCCTTGCTCCGTCTATGAGTAATCTTGGGACGGCTAGAGCAAAATCCCGGCTTATTTTTTCCAAGCGAATGTCACGAGCAATGTGTTTTGACCTTGTGTGCTATTAATCCCGAGTTTGAGTCCGAATTACATGTTGCTTCTTCCCTCGAAGTTGCCAAGGTTACGAGAGAGATAAAGCGAAGGCAGAGTAAAGCTTCGCAAGGAACTTGAACATCACTTCTGTCCTTTCTCGTCGTAATAACCCAAGTATACACTCCAACAAATTATTTTCAAAATCAGCAGGATTCCTCAATCAAGACTTTCCAAAGGGAAACCTGTTAAAATTTAGCAGGCCTCCCATTATAGTCATCCTCCAAAACCAATTTAACTCTTATTAAATCTTTACAGATTTCCCCTAACAAACCTTTTCATGTTGAAAAGTTGGATTTAATTTGTATAATAGTTTACATAATAATAGTTTGATGAAGCCCATGGGGTTTCACATCTATTAGCAACCTTGTTTCTGTAACACGTAAATATATTGGGTGAAATTATCCCTGGAATTTCCTTCCTTTTCATTATTTTCTACCTCATTGACAAATGTATGGAGCAACTTGAGAGGATTGGAAAACTTGCTTCATTCATTTCTCTCCCTGTCAAACAAATTGAACAAAGAAATAAGAAAAGGTGATTAAAACTTGGAAAACAATATTTTCCCGCAATTATTTTCACCTAAATATAGCAATTTATCCTTAATAAATAAATTTTCAATTTCAAAAAGAAATCTTTAAAAAACTCAATCAATTTTTTAAAAGATATTTTTACAGCGCAGCCTTTCTAAAAATGTTGCAAAAAAGAATGACTTTAAAAAAATTTTAAGTGGTGAGGGAAAATTCCATCCCGTATTAGAATTTACAAAGAAAGCGGCTGAATTTTGGAAATTATTCTTAGTTTTAGAAACCCCATCAAAACTGTAGAAGAAACCTTGGAAAATGTCCATTTGAAAGAAAATCAATCTTCGCAACACTTATTTTAAACTTTATAACTTTTTTTTTACCAAAGTTCAACATTTTTTCAAAATATTTTTATTCTAACATTTGCATTGTCAATTTTTTTTTAAAAATCCCCATAAATTTCCCACATACAATGTTTTTCAGTTTTGATGAAAATCTTTCCCAGATTTGCAAAAAAAAATGTAAATCATTATAAATCTAATGGAACGACAATGAATATTTTTCCCCGGTCGGCCCAATAAAGCTGGCATGCGTCCATGGGAATGTCATTCACACATCCAGAGGATTTTCCATCCCATCCTCAAAAATTTTCATCTTGGCCAAAGTGTGGGTTGAATCATTAAAAAAAACATCATCAAAATGACACGATCCTTTACACTAGAAAATAATTTATTTCCATGTCATTTTCAGTATAACCCTGAAAATCATTCTCCACTTAACGAAAACGAAATGTAAATGTTTTTATGGGTCGATAATATCCAAAAGTTTTTTTTCTTCCACAAAATCTCTCAAGCATTCTTATAAATAGAAAAGTTAAGAAAAAAGTATCTTATTTTAGATAATAATTACAGGATAAAAGCTACTACTGTTGAAATCTCCAGTGTTGCGTATCCCTCGGAAAAAATCCTCACACACACACACACACAATTACTATAATTCCTCTATGCATTGAACTCCTTAGTTTAAATATTATTATGTCCCTTGATACAAGCACATGTAATTATAGGGCCATATGTGCTATATGGACTGTTTGCACACATGTTAAAAACACGTGCAGCTGGAGCATCTCGCAAAACTTCGTCTCAACCTCTATTTTTCCCCCTCTTGCAAGGATTTAAGCTAAAAGTTAAACTAAGTTGAGTGGGAAGTTTACACATAAAATCTCTGTCTCCCTTGAAAATGTGTGGACGTGGAAAGAGAGCGCGTTTTTGCAGAGAATAATATCCTTCTTCTCTCTCAGCCTTTTGATGACTCTGTTTGTATTTATGTTCAAGTATGTATTTTGCCTTGAGAATCTTTCTCTCACTCTTTATTTCTCAACAAGCTCCTTCATTCCAACAGGGCTAGTAAAAATTGGCTCTCCCTCCTCTTCCAATTTCATATCTTTCCCACGACTTCAAAAATACTATACTTTTTCATTAAAATTATTTTCTTGTAAAAGCCGAGTAAAATCCAACAAGAAAATCAACCTTTTAAAAATACACATTTTCAAGACTCCTTTGGAAATGTTTCATTTCCTTGCTCTATTACACATATATATAATTTCCTAGAAAATTTTTGTTTACATCATAAATTTTCCACGTGGAGCAGTAACATAAGGATTATAAGATTTTATTCCCTACTGAACAAATGACTACAAGCTTTCCTAAAATGAGGCTTGAGGTTATAAAGGACGGAAATAGTAATCATGATAAAAGTATGAAATAAATTTTAAATACAAAAAAGTTTTCCAGACATTAACATTCACATTTCCACAAAAAAAATACAAAAAATTCAAAAAATCCACCATTTTTTCACCAAATGTGTGGAAGTTGCCAAAAAAAGTTTTTCAAAATGACATCTGAAAGTTCAAAAATTCAAAGAAATTTTCCAATAAAATTTGCTCAATTTGCTCACATATATATTGAAATTTTCCAACTTTTTCTAAATTTCCCAACCATTTTAAGCTGAACAAAATCAATTGTTGTTGAATTTATTTGGAAATTTTCCAAGTTAATTTCCTTGGTCAAATTTCCCAAATTCCTCCCAGTATGATAAAAATTTGAAAAAACCTTCTGTACATTTTGTTCTGAAAGAGCCAATAGAAGCTTTTGTTGGACGTGAAGATTATAAAAGAATTCTTGGAACATTTGCAAGGTCTAAAAATATCTATAAAAAAAAGAACTAAATAAGAAAGCTTATGAATGAATTGATAGAAAGCATTTCTTTTCTCTGGACTTATAAGCTCCCAGGCCCATGAGAAGTTTTCTTTAACACAATTATATTGGCCTGCCACGAGTAAAGTATTACAATTATTATTGAAGATTTGTGCCAGACCTTGGAAGCTCAATGACAATAGGATTTTCATGTTTTCAACGTAACTTCATAGAGAATCCTTTTCCTGGAAGCTCCGCCTCAAATTGGAAGAGAACTGAAGAGGAATAAGCTCGGATATGGGGGCGATACGTTTATTAAGGAGTAAGTCCTTCATGTCTCTTTCACTCACCTATCCCTGCCTCTCTACGCATGTAATTACATTTTTCCATTCATCTCCAAGGCTATGCGAATACAAGGAATCTTCTATATTTCCACTTCATTTTCTTCCTTTGTGTACTTTCCCGTGGACTTTGTGAATCCTTCTACCTAGCATTTACTCTTCACTCTATCCCGCGGCTTCTAGTAATGCCGGCCTCTTCATTCCAAGTTTAAAGGGGAAGCAACAGGTTTGATCTTTCCAAACTCCCCCCCCCCCTATTTTCCTCCGTATTACTTTCCCATTACTGTAATCGCTTACATTTTCAATTATTTGGTAAAAATCCCTCTGTACCCCAATTCCTAACACAAGAAATTTGCCACTCCACCAAAATTGCCATTATTTACCAAAATGTGTGTAGTATGTACAAAAGTATGTACAAAAGTATGTGGCAAATAATTTCCAGTATCTTCCAAAATTTCAAAGAATGTGGAAAAAGCCCAAAATTTCAAAGGCTACAAAAAAGTTCAACAATGTCAAAGAATGTGTAAAAAATTTCTAAATTGTCCAAGAATATAGAAACAATCAAAAATTTCAAAGGCTACAAAAAATTCAAAAATTTCAAAGGCTACAAAAAATTCAAAATTTTCAAAGGCTACAAAAAATTCAAAAATTTTAAAGAATGTGTACAAAGTTTAAAAAATTTCCAAGAATGAGTAAAAAATGTCTAAATTGTCGAAGAATATGGAAAAAATCCAAAATTTCAAAGCACCTGGAAATCTTCAAAAAAATTGTAGCAATGAGACCAAAATCCCCATACATTTCCCATTTTCCCGGATTTTGTTCAACATCAAACCGTTACCAAAAACTTGATAAAAATTTGAAA
This sequence comes from Spatulosminthurus flaviceps, assembly GCA_034693705.1. Taxonomy (NCBI): domain Eukaryota; kingdom Metazoa; phylum Arthropoda; class Collembola; order Symphypleona; family Sminthuridae; genus Spatulosminthurus; species Spatulosminthurus flaviceps. The sequence continues at coordinate 9,021 of JAQFXU010002282.1, forward strand.
ACCACTAACCACAACGATCACAAAATTTGTTAGCCATTTACTCAAAATTCCCCCCAAAATTTATGGAAATTGGACAAAGTTTCAAAACATTCCATCCACATGTTTCCCAAATTTCAGCCAATTCAAGTTGGTTTTTCCTCAAAACAAAGGACAGTTACAATTTGTGGGAAATTCCGTTACCATAAACCAGAATTAGCAGAAAGTACGACTATTGGAAATGGAATACTTTGAAATCCGGCCCTCTTGGAATATTTCCGCCTCATTACATGTTTTTGCTCATCTCATTTTTCCTTACCCATTCCAAGTACGTTGATAATGTTCATTCAATGGAGATCCAGAAAAATAAATCGAGTAAAGCGAGACACTTTGAAATTTAACTCCTTTCCCCGAAAACGAGCACATCACGCTTCTGGCCAGCTGACCCATTTTACTGGAAATGTCCAAAAGGAAGCATTTCCACTTGTTCCCCATACAAAAATAGATTTCCACTTGGATTTCCTAAATGAAAAACGTGCTTTCTCTCATCTTCAATTCTCACAAAAGTCTCACAAACATACTAGTTTACCCGTCAATGAGAAACTCCTCAACAAATAATGGGAGGATCCCATGCAGTTCAATTTATTTTCTTTCAACCCAAGTTTTCCTTTCACTTGTATCTTTTTCACAGACCATCCTTCGTCATCCTCCCAATTTTCTCTCTCTCTCTAATTTGAAACAGTGACAATTCTTGCGCGGAAAAAAGTAAATCATAAGAAATACTTGCTGCATGTTTTTCCCACGGACTTCTCCATATATCATCTCTCACCCATCTTATAATTGTCAACCCTCTCAAATTGCATCCTCATTTGCCAAAATGAACTTTTCAATGAATTTTCCTTGCTAAAAATCTCATTGTTTTATACTTGCAAAAATATGACCAAAAACCTTGGATTCCATCGAGAAAATTTTTCTGGAAAATATTTTCATCCATCTAATCATGAGCATCTCAAGGAGAGAGAAAATTTTCCACAATGCTAAAAAAAAATATAGAAAATTTGGGGAAAATGATGACTTTTACATATAGGGAAATTACTCCGGGAAGAGTTGGAACGGTTTTGTCAAAATACTAAAAGTAAGATAATTTAGAAAAGATGAACTCATGGTAAAAATAGCATGTTGTTCAAGACTAAAAGCTCCTGTTTTCTATCTTCTCATTTTTATCTACTAGAAAAGTCTCTCGTATTGAGCTGAAAACCTCAAACTTTGTTCATTCTTCTGGCGTAACTCTGTTCCTTTGCCATGTAATGGAATGGCTGAATGGTTTAAGTAAATGAATACACTGTGGATAGAATCACTATATTGATGAAATAGTACAAATTCCGTTTATTTGTCTTTCCCGAAACACGTGAAGGAAAATAAATAGAGCTGATTTTTTAGTATCCACATTTAGTACAGCGCTACCCTGCGAAAAAAAGGCTCCAGCCTCCTCCCTCTAAATTACAACTACATACTACGGACAAAGCTATAGGAATTATAGTAGGGTTCATTATGCTATTCATGCTATGTATTTACTCACGCACCTACATTCAAAGTGCACTTTTTGAACAAGATACATTTTTATTACGCAAACTATGTAAGTACTGAGGGTTCAAAAGCAACTAACAATATGAGGCTGCTTTTGAAGGGTAAAAGATGAAGAAACTTTTTCTTTGAAGCTCATTTACAAAAGGAGTAATGTGAAAAAATGATGATGCATTTATTGAAAAAATCCATCTTGTATGTACATGCACTATACATATCTCCACATGCATAAAGTTACAAAAGAGATGGGAAAGAAAAGTCTTGGGATTTCCATACTAAGCTCATAGGGATTTTGACCAATATTTCAGTTTTTCCCCGTGTCTGGGGAGCCAATGGGCTCCAAGCTTCTCTTTCCACTATCAAATGTTTAGAAAAAGAGGTTTTCCTTCCTAGGAAACGGAAATGTTGAAAAAATGCTCCTCATCTTTTATTCAAGTTAGAGACCAATATGAGTAGAAATGTTGGGTGGGAAAACTTTGAGCTATAATAATTTTAAAATTTTTATTTTTATTATAACCAAAATAAGGGGAAATTTTGTGGGTGGGAGGGAAAACTCACATTTCCCATGTGACTAAAATTTTACTAAAATAATCAAAAACTGACCATTCAAAAACATCCAACCCTAAATCCTCAAAGGGTTTTCCTTCTAATTCTAAAACTTTTGCTAAAATGTAATCTTGAAAATCCCTTGCAAGCCTTTTCTCCCACAATCTCATATATTCTCACTCATATTGTCACGAAAAACGGAGGAAATAATTTCTTTAATAATTCTTACTCCACGCAAATTTCCACCTCTCATTGCCATTTTCCCTCTATTTCCCCATCCAGCCGCCCTCAAATACAACTTTTATTTTAAAGTGTTCCTCGTCCTTGAGCCTTTCCCCCAACTCTAATGAGATTTCCATCCCAATTGTTCTTTCCATCTGATTAAAATGTAGGAGTTTATTGTCTACACGTTATTTTCAAATCATGTCATTAAATCATTTTAATTTAACTCTTTTCCAATTCTCCCCCTCCCCCCTTTTATTCTCCTACTACACATTATTTTATACATAGTAAATGTGTCACCCGCTATTTTGGACCACATACAAAAAACGATATTCCAGTCATTATAGGTCACTCCTCCTTTTGATATAGCCACTCTATGGATATTCAATGTATAGTAATGTGCCTACCGTGCGTAGGAATAAATTAGTAATAAATTAAAAAAATACCATTTGAAAGAAAGGTTAGTGTGTATAAATACAAAGGTAAAAAATCCCTTTAAAAAAATTTGAGTAGTCAGATAGGAGGAGGAATGAGCTCCCGCAAAGAAATAGTTAATAGTTCCGTGCTTTGGCTCTATTTGAAGAATATTTCTCAAGTATAAGGTTTAGAGTCTTGTACATACATATTTATGTGGAAATAATATGGCTATACTGGGGAATAAAAGGTTTCCTGGTATAAATGGATGTGTGGCGGAGGGAGCCAGGGGAGTTAGTGAGTAGTAAAAGAAGGTGTAGGTTTGGTTGTAGCTTCCACTTTTCCCTAGTAGTAACTCTTGAGGAGTCGTAGTAGTATGAGTGTAACTCATGCGTGTTACTATGGGGCAGGTGTGTGTGTGTGTGTGTGTGCAATGTGCAGTGAGCGTCTAATGAATATTTATATGGAGATGTGTTAGGTAAATTGCATACATGATTGGACGTAGATGAGTGGTGGAGAGGTAAAAAGAAAGAAAAAAAGATTGAATATGTTGAATGGAATGTCTCAAGGACTCATATCGACCTTATCGCATCATGTTCGCATCCCAATACTCTCAAACTGAACAAACGAGTTCGCCGACCCCTCAACTTCTTCTCCACTTGAGAATTATCTCAATGCATCGTCTCTCTCCTATGCTTCCACCTATAAGTACAAAACTACCATTTCACCTTTTCATTCTATAATAATAATTTATTATTCTTTTATTTTTCAACTTCACTATACTTTTCCACCACCTCATGAAAAATCTCGAAAAAAAAATTTAAATCCTTTTTTTTCATTTCCTAACTTCACCAGAACCTCCAACTCTCCCGAAGAATGTTAAAACAATTTATTACCTTCACTCGACCCTTGACCCATTCTCATTTGACTAGTCAAGTTCAGTTGGAGAGCTACATAACCTTATTATTTCATCCACATTCTTTTCAAGAGCTCCAATTCACAATGCAATATGCAGAAAATCTTTTAAAAATCCCCTTCACATTTTCCCCCCAATAATTCGGGGACATTTCAAGTTTCCCCCCCCCCCCCACCCCCAACGTTAATATTCGTGAAGGGGATGAAATTGTTCACGTCAATTTTCTTACAATGAGCAAATAAAATATATTTTGGTATTTTCTTCCATTAATTTTTAGCAAATGGGTTGAGCGAAACGTTGCCTATACTTTTTCTGTGTACTCCTCCCATGCACTTGTAAAAAAAACAACTTTATTCTTTTGAGGAAATAAGAGGATGGGAAAGATGATGTGTTTAAATACAGTGATTGCTACTGGAGAGGATGAAAAAAAAATATTTTTGCTCTTTGCAAAATAAGTGAGAGAAGGTAGTATAATTTGAGCATTAAATAATAGAGGAAGAATAATGGAAATCCCTTGAACCCTCCTTCCTAGAGAAAAGTTAATGAAAGGAGATAGGTCAGGTTGTTGGGAGGAAAAGGCAAAGAAAAACTTGGCTCACTCCAAGAAAAAAATCCTTTTTCAGAGAAGACAAGTTCTATATGAATTGAGCCGTAGAGAGAAGGGAGAGCTCTGTCATAGGGACTTTACTCTGGAAGTGAGGAGGATCCAAATGAGACGTGTGTGCGTGTGCATAGGGGAAGGTGGTGGGGAAGGTTGCTATTTGATGAGGGATTGATAGGGAAAATATTGGGAAAATTAAGCTTTGTAGAATTTTTTTTTATTTTTAAATTGGAGTGGATGAGGCTTTAGTTTGTAATACGAGGGTAGAATAGAGGATTCCCTCACATCCCTTTACGAAGAAGAGCGTACATACCATAACATCCACTCCCAATAAATTCAATAGCTTTTCCCCAGAAGAAAACAAGTTGAGGTCGCTCCTCACGTATGCAAAAGAAATTACTACTTTGTCTAGCTACTCCAATGTTGTTGGTCTTTCTTGGAAGGAATTTTATGCAATTTGCATCTTAACTTATTCTTGCCCTGCTAATAAATATTGTCTTATCAATGTCCACACAATATTCTTTTTCTTCTTCAACTTATATCCTCCTATCAAGGAATACATCCATAAAGTACAATTCCAACAAGTTTGTCTCTTCAGTCCCACAACATGTACTTGTACGTATTTATAAAATTTCATTTGATCCCACATAAATTCTATGGTTATGTATATGCGCGTATTTTCTCATGAGCAGGTTCAAAGGAAATCTCCAACTAATTCTAATTTCTGGGAAATCTTTAGTTTTCCTCCACAAGCTTTCAACTCAGACTCAAGTTCACATTTTAAACAACATTTTAAAATCCCACAGCTCATTTGAAGGGTGTTCTGAGTACTGGCCTGAGTAAATTTTGTTTTTATTTCGAGTAAGTCCATGGGGAATATGTAAGCCCAAAACATCATATTTTTTTTAAATTAGTCATTATCTGCAAAATTAACGTGTGCTGGGTGGCATAAGTAACAGCGTGGGAATTTTTATAATAGGTTAAGCGGTTACGGAATTATGACCAAAAACGCCATTTTTTGTATTTAAGTCTGTATCTCCGGAACCAATGGGGCGATTTGACTCATTTTTGAACCTATATGTTTAGAAATATGTTTTCCAGTGCAGGTTCTCACCGTTTTTGGAAATTTTGGAAAATGGCTGAAATATAGGGGACATAGAGTAGAAATAAGTGCAAATATGAGGCTTATTAAAATGCGATAGAGCCTGAATTTGCAACTTACTTCTACTCTGTCCCCTATATTTCAGCCATTTTTCAAAATTTCCAAAAACGGGGAGAACCTGCACTGGAAAACATATTTCTAAACATATAGGTTCAAAAATCTCCCCATTGGTTCCGGAGATACAGACTTAAATACCAAAAATGGCGTTTTTGGTCATAATTCCGTAACCGCTTAACCTATTATAAAAATTCCAACGCTGTTACTTATGCCACCCAGCACGCGTTAATTTTGCAGATAATGACTAATTTAAAAAAAATATGATGTTTTGGGCTTACATATTCCCCCATGGACTAACTCTTCCCATTTTATGCTCATCATAGGCTGTACTTGAGTAAAAATTATTTTGTGCAAAATTCGGACCAAGAAAACATGCTTTGCAGGAATAACTTCCGTTTTATCAAAGGCTGATTGAAAATTATTGGTAGAATTCCAAACTTCGGTCTTACAATAATTTTTGCTCAGAGGAATAATTATTACGGGTATATTTACCCGGAAGAAGGAAAACTTCTGCAAGGGAATTGTTCAAAAGTAACATTTCTAGTTTTTCTAATTTTATTTTGAGATGGGAAAAAATCAAAATTCCGGTTTTTTTTCTCATAAGTATTGTTAAAAGCTTGAGCTCCATTTTATGAGAATGTATAAGGGAATTATGAAATAAAATAATTTTTTGCAAATGTAGTCTCTGTTTACGGGGGATATTTTCCATGGAACTACTCATTATAGGGATTAGGGCTAATTACTATTATAATAGATTGGCTATGGTGAGTAGTGGATTCCAGGAATGTGTGTAATTATTCCAACACTACTTCAAGATTGGAGGTTGCCTGAGTTTAAGTTCACCTCCTATGTTCTTTCTACATCCATTATTGCCATTATGATTGGGTAGGAAAACTCACGACTTGGAAATTGCATGTGGCGAAAGAGACGACCCTGAACTTTTCCTCCTATCCCTTTCATCCTTTTATCTTCTCTCTCTCTCTCTTAATTTCCAATGTGAACGTACACATTGAACTTTTTTTTTCCAGCTTCAGTTCATGTTTGTGTGAATTTATATACTTCTCTCGTGAGAATCGGTCCCTTTGTTTTTATATAGGAGGTGGATGTAAATGTTTTTTTTTGAAATTATACATTTTTAAGGATTATCATGTAAATCCCCCTTTGTAATTCCACCCATGTTCTTTTCACCATTATTGGGACTTATATGGAGTCAGATTCAATATGCTTTTCCAGCTGGGACATTTATTTTGAAAGGTACACAGAAGTAAGGAGATGTTTGGTCTGGCATTTTCAATAAAAGCAACTCCTTTTTCTCCGACTCCCTGTCATCCACAGAGAAGGGACAAATTCCCCGGGGTTCCTCACTCTCCTTGACCGATCTTCTGTCCATCTCTCTTTTTTCCCCACATTCATCCTCTATGTATTATGTGCTCTCGCGGACACTCCCATCTCATCCTTCTTTATTCCTCATCCCTATTCCCCGAATCTGTGAAAAGGTCTCTTCAATACATTGACACAAACATCCGAACTTTCCCCAAAGGACACTACCAAAAATACTCTTTCCAAGAAAAATGTCCAATCATAATCGCTTTTCCACTTTTCCACATATTTATATCCACACCGCTCCTATCCCTTCTCTATACTCTCCTTTTACACTACTCTCTCCCTTCTATGGCTTAAACACATATGAAAGACTCTCCGAGTGGATTTACTTAGTCCCTTCCATAAGCTTCAACACAAGTTTGGAACCGTAGTTCATGTGCATGGAAATCAGAGCTCAACTCAGGTTGTCCAATTGGACTAGCCCGAACTACAAAGAGGTAAAAAAATCAATGTAATATTTTTTTACCATATGTAAAAATCATGTAATATAATTTACTGTGTCAAAACCATGTAATATTTTTTACTGTGTAAAAACAATGTTATATTTTTTTACTGTGTGAAAAAATTCATGAGGAATATAACATTTTGAGTGACATTTTTAACACTGCAATTTAAACATCCAATGCTATTCTGGCATTTCTCGCGATACAAGAGAAATTTCCTAAATCTAAATTTAGAATATTATCAGACATCCTCCAAGTTAAATTTGGAGGGATTTGGGGACACTTGAGGAAGCATATGTACATATATAGATAATGCGTAGAGGAGAGAGAAGCGGTATAGTTGGGCTATTTACGTAGGAAAAGTTAATATCTAGGGGACTGCGAAGCTAATATGTGAGGGAGTAGGAGCTGAGAGAAAAGAGGACATTACATGGGAACGTTCAAGTGTTCCATGTTACGGGAGAAGTTCCATATAGAAACAAATCCAAGAACAAATTATATTTAAGGACAGGGAATTTGTCTTGAAGGAACGGTTCCTCCTCGCTTACTCATTTCTTCAGTTGTTCTTTTCTTATACGTCCGTCCTCTTATCCCATTTACATGGGTTGACATCCATGTTACTACGTTTCACCTCATGTTATTGAGTGCCGTACCCATTTCCATGGGTTTTCCCTCTTCAAGTGTCTCTCTCTCTCTACATGTAAGACAAAGATATTGGTTCGTGTAGGATGACCATGTAGTTTAGCCAAGGTATAAGAGATATAAGTTCTTAGGACAAGAATAAAGGGGAAATAATATAGGCTTTGTCCAAGATCCTGGTGGCATAGTACGGGATTTTGTCTCCAGACCACAAAGGACAAGTCCACTCCTCTCTCATTTCTTTTCTTTCCAAGGTCCTTTTGCCGTCAATCGTGTAAAGCCACTTTATGTTCCAAGTCTTTGGCACACAACCTTTAGCATTAATGATCCGGATAGATCCCAAAAAAAAGAGTCTTTCTTCAACTCAATACCTACAAGTTAATTACTTGGACAAGTGCAACTACTGTTCTATTATGGCCATTGCATAAATAATAGAAACCTTTCCTATTTCCAACAAATACCATACCTAAAACTCTCACCCAAAATTTCTAGCAATTTATCTCCACTTGAATCCATCTTTATCGTTTGGACCCATTTTATTAAATTTTGCTCCACAAAAAATGTGTCCAACATTTCCACCCATGTGGTCACTTTTTGGTTGACCTGACCAAAATTTCCTTGGGTGTACTAAACTTCCTCACAATTTAAGAATTAAAGGATGGGACGACAATTTGGAATAATACATATAATCCTGAGTGAAAAATAATACATATATAACTATTCTGATGGAAGTTTTTCATTTAATTCCATAAATCAATAATTTATTATTATCCAATTCTTGGGGTTTTCTCCTTATTTATTAACTCCTATAAAATGCACATAAATAAAAATCCACGTCCACATAATGGACCCAGACGAACCAAAGTCAAGGTCTATCCATGAACGCACCTCCGCAGCACGTACAACTTGACTCTATTTGATGCTCCGCTACATTCTCTTTTAATTCTTGTATACAATTGAAGGCTGAGAATTTGCTGGAACAAGCCCAGTGAATGCCCAGCTCTTTCCCCTGCATATAGACATGTATATTATTTTCCTTCTGTCTACAATAAAATTATCATCTTTTTTTCAAACCCTCCCTCAAAAATCCAAGCTGAATGACAATTTCATCAAATTATATGCATCCACACGAACTCCATATAAATTTAACAAAGTTTCTATATGAACAGAGCCAAACTCATGTAGAGAAATCTCCCATATGTTATAGCATTGGGAAAATATCCACAAGTCAATGAATAACAAGTGCGTATTAGAAGGTACTCAGTAGGAAATAGCTATTTTTATATGTGTAGGGTCAGATCTAAAGATACTCATGGGTTTAAATAGCGGGTTGGAACATCCTAAATAGTGCTTGTACTCCGCTAAAGAATTATTATTAGCTTCTATGACTTTGTCATTGTTTGGTTGTGGCTACTCTCACGTAGAGCCACAAGCATATTGTAAGGGTTCTATAAAAGCCTAACATAATACAAAGTAGCGTGTCAAGTGTAAAGCATTTAGGGTGGTGGTGGTGTAAGAAAAAAGGGAGAGGACAGTAGTAAGTAATAGTAAATGGAATGGTGAAAATGCGTATATAGTAATAATAATTGTGAGAGAGGAGTGTGTATGGAAACTACGGAGAGTGAAAGATGAGCTGTGGGGGGAAGGGGGGATGTTGGTCATGGTGTAAAATGAGTAAGTGGAGTTGTAGAGAGTTGTAGACGACAGACTTGAGTCTTCCCTTTCTGGAGCCAGGCGCCATGGGGTTCCATAATAATGTTTTGTCTATGAAAACTGGGTCCTTTCTTAATGGTGATATGGTCAGGCATTGAGCTGAGAGAGGAGGAGGGGGGAGGAAAAGGAAAATCTCCTCTTCCAGACATTCAAGAAAAGATGAAGTGAAATGAACTGAATTGAACTGACAGAACCTTCCCTCCTCATCTTTAAACCTTGTGAATTTACACACTTCCACAACCTTCACGATACCCACCTAAATACCTCATCCTCACCTTCTTGTCAAAGCCCTCTACTCACAACCTCTTACATCCATCATTTATACCTATGCTATTTTTACTATAGGCTATCGCTCTATATAAGGCTCCATGCTTGCACATAAAATATTTTGTGCACATTGAGTATACGAAGGGGACCTGACTGGAGGCGGGTATCGATATAAGGAATTTACATTGGACTGTACAAGCTTAGGGAATTTACAAAAGGAGTATATAGGCATAGGGAATTTACATGGGGGTAAAAGACACAAGTGTATAAATGAAGGAGAGGTACGTTGTGGAGTTGTAGGTGTGGGGAAGGGACTTGAGCCGAAGGAACCTCCGGAGCAAAATGAAGCTCTCCATATCGTAAATCATGGCTCTATCGGAATGTTATAGACTTTGACTAAGAGAGCCAACCAAATAAAAACAATATTCCTTTTGAAATGTAGCTGAAGCATTGAAGGGAAGGTTGGTGGGTAAAAGTATGTCATACAATGACAAACTTCCCATTCACCTCATAACTACATTTTTACGCATCAATTTTTAACCACCTCCAGTTTCCTTACCTATATCACTCATCACAATAGCCCTTTACTCCTTTACTCCTTCAGGTTCTTACATAAGGAGAGGCTTAAGGTAGAGGGAGAGAGGGAGAGAGAGAGAGCGATTGGAGATTAAATCCCAGGAAATATGTAGCCACAGCTTTGGACTTGCCACTACAAATGCAAGGAGGTAAAAGGTGGGCCGGTGAGACCTGTCGGATCCTTGAGCAAGTTAAGTGACGGATAGTGATTTCATTGTATTGTCCACCGCTTCAGCCACGGTTTACTTATGTATCTCTCTATTAAACTCTACTTGACATCCGCACTGCCTTTCAAAGTCATTTGTCATGCGGAATACTCCTCTTTCTTTCCATTCAGTTGTATTTCCCTGGACTTCCCCTCCTACAGTTTACATTCTCACAGTTATTGTCAGTGACAGGGGAGATGCTCTCATTGCCGTCTTCTTTGGAGTAGACATGGCTTCGTCTACTCAACCTCACCAATCACTTCAATCAGCTTTCTATAACCTTTGTAATTCCGCAAACCTCCTCCAAGCTCTGTTCCCCCTTTTCAAGTTATCTTATACATTTCAGATTTTAGATAATATTTTTTAGCTCAACCCTCATGTTTCATGTTTACAACTTATCATTGGAATCGTAAATCCTCAGTAGTTAAATTTCCCTCCAACATTGATCGCAATTTTTTAGCAAAATTTCCCATAAAATCTTTCGCTTATATCAACAAAATTTTCCCCAACAAAATCCACATTTTAAATAGCGTCACAGAAGTTTTTTAGTACGTTTGATAATGTCAATGCCTTTTTAGTACGTTTGGCCCTTTTTTTGGTCCAATGTTATAAAATTTTGCCCCACAAAATATAGAAACTTGTCTGACATCTTAATTGATATGACGGAACACTATTTAGATATGGATTTTAGCCCATGAAGCAAGTGTGACCCAGTTCAATGGACTTGAACAAATTTTCAGCTGAAGCTTGGGAAATTTTTTCAATGTCAAAAATAGATGGAAAACATTTATGAAGACATTGATAAAAAGGAGAAAAACGTTAGAAGTTAGAGAAGAAAAGCTTTGAGGCTGTTAACTACTAAAGCCAAGTCAGTCCTTCTGTTCTCTTTTGGCTGTTCCAAGTAGTACCTGTGGAGTTTTGCAGGGAAGGGGTCTGGAGGAGTGACAAAAAGCAAAATATATACAATATATAAATATACATATATAATATATATATGTTTATATATAATATAAACAACATATTATGTTGTTGTTGAATTTTCGAGCTTCGACACAAAACTCGCCTATCGATAGTTTTAAATTACTTCTAGGCTCTATTTGACATATTTTTTTCCTCATCCTAAGCTGTATTTATGCCATAGCGCATAGGAATAAATATTTCCAAATTTTATAGGAACTTCCTTTTATTTATTTTCCACTCAAACTCAAATTGTAACAGTAACAAGAACTCACTAATATCTAATATGTTCAACACTTACAATCATAATAACAATAACAATTTAACAAATACATAGTTTTTAATAAGAGCAACCGCTCGTTAGCAAATCTTTTTCTCGGAACAGCGTGTGGTACTTGGGCTCAATCGGAGCCGTATTTTCTACGGGTGTTCTGGCCGAGTTCTCGATGCATAATAATTCCTTTGTTAAGGGCCCTCTCTATGCTCTGGGACTTAATGACACTATTGAAAGCCACATTTCATCATCCTTTTTGCAAACGTCAATACGCTTATGCTCATCTGCATAATTATCTGTACGTGCTGACTTCGTATCGGCGGCGTGGGTAAATGCGGCATTGGTCCCTGCGTCTTAGAATTTCCTGGCCATTGCGTCAGCTGCTTGCATGCTCAATGACAGTTGTGTTGGGGTAAATGTGAGAAAAACTTGCACTTTCCTCAGTTGACATCCTCGTAGTAGTTGTAGTAGTGTAAAAATTGGGAAAATAACTTGGATGGCACCTATCATGAGTTATGAGAGCTTTGTTGACCGTTATTATTTTCGGGAATTGAATGGGTCCATTGTTCCGGACAATGTCCTCTCTCTCTCTCTATGGACTATATGATGTTTTGGGAAGAGAAATGTTAGGGAAAACTACACCTTCCAGGTAATTCCTTTGTAAAGAGTTTCATTGTGGAAGAATAGGGTCAATTCACTCCCTATTATCTTCCTCTCTCTCTCCATCATTATCCTTCACACTACAAGTACAAAACCATCACCCTCATTTTACAGCCCCACCTCCACTCAAAACCCCTACTACTTTTTACCATTTCTAAAAGAGCAAATCATCCCAACAAGGGCGCAGATTATT
>JAQFXU010002283.1:0-21809 GCA_034693705.1 Spatulosminthurus flaviceps
GTAGTAGTGGTGGCTGCAATTTATGTATAAAGAGGCACAGTTGGTCTGTTAAAAAAGAAATAAAAGTGAATAAAATAAGAGGAAGTTAGAAGAGGGCAACTCATGGCTATTATATGTTTCATAGTGGAAAAGTGTGAGGCTATTTAGCCATTATGTTGAAACGAGTGGGAAAATGTGATGGGCTTTAGTTTGTACGAGTAGTGTTTTGTATTACTTTTATTTTCATTGTACTGAGTAGGATCGAGCAACATTGCAGCAACTGTCAGGCTTGGTCATACATAGTATACGTAGCTATGTGTACGTATTTATCTACTTGAATTTTTTCCCCTCTTTCACCATATCATCATCATTCAGATGGCAGAGTTTTTCTTCTGCATTAGCCATGTTTCATGTAATATGTGCACATAAATTGTGTGCATGGATGGATGAGAGGAGGGTAAATGGAACATCGTGGTTTCAAAATATTTCAAGAGCTCTTTTCTTTTCAATCTATATATTGTATGTATGGAGAAGCGGAACTTGATACAATTAGATACACTACTCTAGACCGAGCTAATCTACCTACATTCCATCTTTGTATTACAATAGCATTGGTAGAATGCAAATAAATATGTTTTGAAGCATTTTGAAAAGACTTAAAAGTCTAGATTTCGCTACATCAGAATTGGGGCTCTTGGGATGATATTGAAGGACGTGGGTAATTTCTTCGGATCTATGACTGAGATTTGGCTCCGATCCCCTTTTATGGGAATGCGTCTGCAATATTCTACGTTTGTACTGGAAATAAAACTACAGCGTGAATTACATCCTACCCGTGTTTAGTTTCAAGTTGGGCGTATCAGTTATTCCCATCGATATTTATTTGTATTTTGTTTCCATGCATTCATTTGATGTTGGAAATAATTCCGATGTAATAAACGATTTGTGTATGAGGCGGCTGTTTTAGTAGGTAAACGATTGGAAAGGGATGATATGGGTAGTTTCTGCATGTACGTAGGTGTATAGAATAGGAGGAAGAATGAGGTATATTTTATTTGGGTTGTTGGTGGGAAATTGATCAGTGGTGCCTGGTGAAAAGCGTTGGCTGTATTAAGCATATGAACGAGGAATAATAAACTTGGGATTCTCTGTGTATTATACACCTGGACATGGGAGGATTGTGAGTAGGAGTAGTAGTATTCACAGTAGTAGTGGTAGGAGGTGGAGGAGGAAGAGGTCGGAGTGAACATGTTGAAATAGAAGAAGGGAAGGATGGGTTGAAGGATATTGTTTCTAAATAAAATAGTGAGGCTGTTCTCGGATGGAGGTGATTCGGAACAACGGTTGTCTATTATACTAATATACAATAATAATGCGTAGGGTGTATCGTAGACAACTATTGTATTATTTGTACTGCTTTACAACTACTATTTGTACCTATTTATGTTGAGAGAGATGTATGTGGAACTTCCAGAGTGGTGGAAGATGATGATGGAGAAGGCATTGGATCTGTAGGTGGGAGATAGGAGTATAAGTCATGTTAGAAAAGTCATTTATGTCGAAACAATGTGTGGCCCTGTCATAATTACCGCGCTGTATAATCCTTTGTTGCAGTTGTTGCAGAGATTTAACTCCTGTTGTGACTTTTACGCTTGTTTTGCGGTTGACGCACACGTCTCCAATTTCTTTCCTCTGAGGATTTACCCCGAGCATTGAGAATATATATATTTTTAGAGGTGGAAGATATTGCTTGTTTTACTTTTCTTACTTAAGGTCTGCATATATATTTCATATTATGTAGAAGCTTATGGGTAGATGTTTGTATGAGACGGCCGGTCAGAATTATATTAGGCCCCGTGCTACATTCTTCCCTTTTGTAACCCTTCTGGAGAGGAGAGGTAGTTAAACTCTATGTGGTCTTGATTACGAGGTCTGTGCGATGGTACATGAAGATGGAAAGGGTCGGGATTTTAATTCTTTACACCGTGTCTTTCTACTCTTTCTTAATTAATACATTAAGACGAGAAATGAGGAGTGGTTCTGAAGAAAGTTCAAATCAATTTACTGATACTTGGGTTAAGGAAGGTTTTTCAAGTCTCTACATTTAAGTTGCATTTACTTATGGGCATGTGGAAAGGTTTCAGAATTAATATTTATGGATTGGTTTTAAAATTACTACTGCGGCCTTGGGTAATATTTATTACCGGGTGTTACTTGCAGTACCCGTACTCGTACCTGAAGTAAGGAGACAAACCATGCAGCTTTGTCATCCTTATATACTTAGCGTATGAAGATGAAGGGATAAGGTGATGAATTGGAAATCAAAGAAATGATGTCGCATTGTATTTGAACAAGTTTTGTGTATATGTAACTTATTACAATTAGTCTCTTGTGAAGTTCCGATTTCAAGTTGTTAGGAATGTGACGGAGTGAGTGAGAGTGAAAGGCAGGTTTGTGTTTGATCTCGTTTGTTTTAGCATATTTCATCAGTCGTTCTAGTTCTAGATATTTCTTCCTTTATAAGTAAGCCGGTATGTGTGTATACATGTAAATAGCATTTGCAACATAGGGTTTTCTATTGTCCCTGTTCTTGTTCTTACTTTGTACTCTCACTCATCATCGTAAAAGTTATAATGTATGGATTTAAAAACAGCCCGAGCATGTATGCTTGTGATAATACTTATAATATAATCCTGTTGCTACTTGAGATCTTTTTGTACTCCAGTTGGAATTTTCTAATGGCTTTTAGGTTTAGATGTGTACATGTGCATTTATACGTAATGCATCTGTTAAGGATTTTTGTGTCGATACGTTTAATACATCTACTACTTGTGTTGTTTTTGTGGTATGGCTTTATAGCACATTTATTCCTCTGAGCAAATATATGGGATTTAAATTCTGTTATGTAACTTGTATTATTATCTGCTACAATGTATACATGTATGTGTGTGTGCTTATTACTATTTGTACGGTGGTTTAATGGTAGTGGATCTTCTTCTTCCGCTTTTTTGTTGGTAGGAACTTGTGCGTATATTGTAGCAGTCTCTTCCTCTTAAGAGTGAGAGAATAGAATGAAAAGTTGACGGATATAGAGCATAATGAATGAAGGGGAAAAGACAGCTGCTCCTTTCCCCATCCTATCACTTTCAATGAAGTTCATGTCACAGGCAGACACGTAGACGTATTATGAAAATACTTTTTCGGCACTTCTTTTCTTTGGTCATGATACCTTTTTACTTGGTATGACAGGGCAGATGAGGATCTTCTATGTTGGATATGCGTAGAGATATAGTTTATATGGAAAGGATTTTATAAATGCACCCATGTAAGTACGTATATATCGTTTCCTTTGGACCATGGTCCTGGTTGAGAAAAGAGAGTGCGTAAGTAGAGCATTATAAAGCATCATCGCATCAAAGCAGTGCTGGGGCTTTTTACTGAATTTTGATTCGTGGATTCTTACTTTTTAGTAGATAGAGAGTTGGAATATTTTGTGGCACTACGAGTGTGAAAGGAAAGAGAGATATATACACACACGTATATATCTGTTCGGAGGAACTGGAAAGGAAAAAAAACATGAGAAATGAATATGAAGAGAACTTACTTGCTTTAATGTAATATCTATCATTTCTTGCTCCTGACTGAATTTCTGAGATTTGAATATGAATAGAGGCGTTTCTCTTTTAGGGTCATGGGGAAACTTCGGAAAGGTTTTTCCTTTCATTCAAGCGTACAAATAAATGCAAGTTTATGGGAATCTGCCGAACTTCAGTTTGTTTGAGAGTGAGAGAGAGAGAGAAAATTATTATGTAATGTCCAAGTTTATGAGCTGCGTTGATTTAATACGTCATGCATAAATTGCATTTCTTTATAAATAATATTATGTTTTCCTTGCTTGCCCGTGGCTATCTTTAGTAGATGCATGGTGAATTGCCTCTGATTTGATACTTCCCTTGTATCTCAATGAGCCATGGTGCATCTTTAAGACATGATGATTATTCGGGATGTGCGTATTTAATTTTTTTAAATTAATGCTTTGCTGTAGACGTTCAGGTACTCGCACACTTGGAATATCAGACACTCTGTGGTACACTGAACTGGTTCCTATCATCGTCACCATATATATACTATTCCTATGTAATGTGTTGCGGGAACTAAGGGCAGGAACATAGAATTTTGATGATGGATTGTAATTTTATCACCTGTTGAAATATGTAATTCTCATTGCATTTTTTATTTTAATTATGGCGTGCAAAGATAGAATCATCTCTTCATTGCTATTAACATAGTTAATAGCGGGAAGAAGGAGGGATGGGAAATCGAAATTACATGGTTACTGGTTTTTAGCTATCATATCATTATTGCTCATGGTTTGGCAGTCTTTTCTAATATAATTACGCATCCACACATGTAACATTATTATGTAGGGCGAAATGAATCGATGTAGTCGGTCGGTGCTCAGGAATGGGTTGAGAAATGAAGAGCAAGATTTTTTTCTTCTATTGAAATGCGTATGGATTTGTTACCTTTGTCGTGTGTAATAAGATTGGTACGGACATATATAGTGTAGTATACAGAAACGTTATGTGGTGTGGCTGCGCACGAGAATATATGTTTGTGTATATGTGGGTATAAGGATAGGATGATGAATGTGTTGTTACATGCATAGGAAAAAACTCTTTGATGAATACATTTCGACAGTAAATAGTCGTCCTTCAATGGAGTGAAAGAGAGTTAACGTACGTGTAGCAATGCTGCTGTCTCTTTTGTCTTGTAAAGTTGACAGTGAGTTATAAAAAGAGCTTGCATTAACGAAATTGTATAGCTTGTTACTGCCCATACAGAGAGAAAGAGAGAGAGAGAGAGATTGTTGAACCCTTTTCTCGTTGGTTGGATTTTGTTCATGGAAAGAGGAATTATTGCTATCATCATTATTGAATTGAGATTTGAAATTTAATGCAAAGGACATAGCCATGGAGTCATCGACTACTACGAATATAATGTATACGTAGCGTACAGCAAGAAATAAATCAATTTATTCTCAATTGTGCTTGGATAATGTGAGCAGTGGCAATACAATTAGCTTGATGTTGTCGCATATTCCAGATGTCTGCATCGAATTTTCTCTGTCTATTGGTATGCACTAACAATAAGTGGATCTAGGTTGTACATAATATGTTATGTACATGTATGCTTATTAGGTATTAGGTTGATGTTAGCCCAAGGCTTGACATATGTTAGATAGTTGATTGTATTGTAAGTTATTTCCAGCTTGTAAGTTTCATGAACTTGGTTTGATTAGATTCATTCTGTCATAAATTGGCATGAGTGGATTTTGGAATTGACCTGAGCTTTGAACGAGTTCGAGTAAGGTAGAAACTCAGTTGACAGTAATATTGCTGAATTTGAATTGAAGAAGCTAGGTATGCATTTGGGATATTGTGTCCTGTTGCTCATTATATATTAATTATAGTGATTTGGCGCAAATATTTTGGAGCTTAAAAATGTATTAAAGGGCGTTTAATTAATTAGGATTTTAGTTGGCAGGAATCATTGGTGCTTAATTTGAATGAAATATATGTGTATATACATTTAGGCTTTGGAAGACGGTTTAGGTTCATTTTGTACACCTGGCTGAATTTAGAATTATAAATTATGGCGCTGGAAGTGCATAGTAATAATAGAACCATCAGATACGGGCCTGATGCCTGATTCCGGCCTAATGCTTGAGAGAAACACATGGAAAAAAAGTAAATGAATGGGTAACAAATAGGATGGGGAAACAATGCATTGAATCGGATTACTTGGGAAAGCAGGGACACAAAAGGAGTTAGTGCTTTTGTGCAGGCTCATATGCTTAAATATACGTGGAATTTTTATGTGACGATGTACGAGTTCATATACAAAGCCAGTTTTGTTGATTAGCTCCACTTCCTTCAGAAGTACAATGTAATTATTTATTTAGCATTAACTTTTCAGGAGTAATGAATGGTGGGATGAAAGGGTAGGGGAATGAGGGAATGTATCAGTCAGTAGTGTGAATATAGTGAGTCTGTTAAGTTGGTAGATTATTGTGTAGGGGTTAGCAAGCAAGTTCATCTCAGTCAGTCTCATTCATATATTGGTTGTCCTTTTTCATGGTATAACTTCTCTTTCTATTTTCCCTGTGTGACATTACAGGAAAATGAATGCGATTATGTCATTTAGGAAAATGGAAGGGAATTCTCTATGAAAAGCATTATTGTTGGAGTTGACTGAGTGAGTCAACTGTTGATATTTTAAATATTAGAGTTGTGTAGGTAATAATTATAGGACTAACCTATCTACAAAGGGGAAGGGGGTGTTGGTAAATTTGATGTACTACGGGGAAGGGGTCACGTCCAAATCAATTTTGCTGTATATGTATATGTAGCTTGTACGGTAGTTTTATGCATGCTAGGAGTAGTCAAGTGAAATTAGTTGGCGGTTCATCATTTCAATTCATTTTCACTGGTGGTCCATAAAGTTTTTATGTAAAGCATTTCGTCTGTATATATGTATAGAAGCAAGGACATGCGCTATGGTATGTACACTACAGTTGTACTGAGAGAAATTAAGTTCTTGGTTAGATGACATATTAATGATGCTGACATTGCATGAAAGAAAGTTGCAGAAATGTAGTAGAATTGCCCCTACGTATGTATCAGTTATGACTCCGGACTGTATAGTTTATATTATGAATGCCACTACCGATGAAGTCGTTAAGTTCTAATGAAATTTATATTGACGGTAATAAAATGAAGTATGGTGAGTCATTCATTGTCGATGGGTATAGATATGCAATGCCTAATCGTACAAGAACATGACCGTGGTATTTACAGAGGGGAAGAGCTTCGGAAGGGTAAATGGAAGGTTGAAGAGGATGCGTAATTTGTGGAACAAATTGATTCAGTCTAATTAAGTTGTTTTACAATCTAATGAAATAATGAAACTGAACGGGGTTTTTGATTGCAGGAGACTGTGGAGATCTTGGAGGGAGCAGTAAAAAGAAAAGAAGAATTAGTGAAGGAGGAAGCAGTAATAATGCTGCTGCAGCTGCAAAAGTTTTTGTACCCCAGACCTCTCCGTCAATTAACGCGGGGAACAATGTTTCCGTGCCATTCTCGCAACAATCACCGGACACTACTACTCAAACTCCTCAGGTAATTGAACTGGAATTGATGGCGTACTTATTTACGTACCTAAAGGATTTGTTTATTTTTTGTAACATTTTATTGATAAATTATTATTGATTCAATTAATATGATGTATTTATATTTTTGCAGACGGATATGTCACCAGCCTCGTCGGTGTCATCAGAACCAAGCGTTTTTGGTGGGAACCGTTCAACAAATTCAACACCTACACCTGTACCTATTTCCACGCCTGGAAAGACAATTCCGTGTGTTAGCAAAGGAACCGGTAAAGGCAGGGAAAATAATAATTTAGGATTCCCTTGGCCCCAAGTACCAGTCTCGCGGTCTCCGACACCTACGTCGGCATCAGTATTGGCTACATCGCCCAATACGAATACAATGACTTTCTGGCCAAATCCTAATCAAGCAAATATGGCAGTTAATTGTATCCCAATAATAACGACGTCGGCTAGCAGCAGTAGTACGGTTGGTGTTAGCCCAACGACGACGATGAAGAAAGCTGGTTGTCAGCACCATTTAACTTCAAAAGGATTGGGAATCTCTAAGAAACGCGCTAGCTCACCTTGCCCAAACATTGATGTGAGGCAGATTCCTTTAGAGCAGAACAGACCTCCACCAAGGCAAATCCTACATATTCCAACTTCTGTTACTAGTCATTCGATTACACATGATAATCCCAGCGTGAGTTTGTTCCCTATTACATCAACTACCCCAGTGGAAAGTCCTTTGTTAAATATGAACACAGGTTTTTCTATCTCACCTGTAATCACGAGTACGAGCAACTCGAGTGGAAGTGCTCTTCAACAAAATATTTTAACGAATACTTTGCAATTTGCTCCTCAACCTCAGCCATTACAAGCAACGACAACGCTTGTAAACAGCAATGTGAATATATTTCCTTTGCCATTACAATTTCAAAGGGTTCCTTCTCCAGTTGTCACCTCTGGTGTTGCTTCTGGGATGGCTGCAAATCCAGCAAATACATTAATTCACCAGTCCTTACCTAGCTCCATTACTATTTCGATGGTTGGTGGAAGTCCAAACAGTAGCCAAGTACAGTTACCAAGTTCCTCTTCACCGGCTATTGTGAGTAATAGTATTACTAATATTAATGGTGGTAAACCCTCAAAATCTACATCTTCCTCGACCAGTACCTCACGAGATGGCAATGTGAGTGAAAAATCGCCGTTGCAGCTGGTGCAAGATGTGGTAGATCGGTTCCAGTCATCTAAATCAGGATCGGATAGCAAAGATGACGCTGTGTGCGTAGATGTTGTTGTTAGTACCTCGTCCACTTCACCTAAAGTGGCTACCACTACTAGTACTGCTGAAGCCTCCAAGATTGTACAGGTCAAGTCAGGTGAAGTTGATACGGAGATGTCAGAATCCGATTGTAAACCAGTGAAATTTGAAACTAAGGCCACTGAACCAGCAGAAAAAATCGAAGGAAAGGCTAAGAAATCTGTAAATGAGTCAAGTACCACGAAACTACCAGAAAATGTCAGTCTTCATCCCCGCACCACTCCATCTCCTGCTGTATTGAATCCTAGTTCAGTGACAGAACCTGATCCTCCACAAATTACGGTAGTCAACCTACCTTTACCTGTTTCAAGCTCGGTGACGACAAATACTACTTTTCCGATTTCAGCTAATGTCTCAACAGCTCAAAATTTGAACTTAACTCAGCCTTTGGTTGCCACTAGTTCTATAATCAATTGTGCAACTTCAACGGGGGTTATTAGCGTAAATCCTACCAATTCGTTGGCAAATCACCAGCCAATAATCCTGCAGCAACAGCCCTCGCAGACGGATATCCAAACAGGCTCTTTCATCACTACTACAGCTGGTCATGGAAACACCGTAGGAGGAACTCAGTCAATCCGTTACCCGCTTTTCCAGACGATCCAACCTTTTTTCCTGAATTCGACTGGAGCACCTGGTGGTCAGTTAATTATTTCACCCCAGACTACTGCTGGAGGTCATCCAGGAGACCAGCAACAGTTCATATATGAACAGCAAAGCCAAACTGGAGCCGATCATCAAATGCAGTCGATGCTTCAGCAAACAACTATGGTTTTAGATCCCAGTGTGTGTGGTAACCCCCCTGGCTCCAAGAAGAAGAAGAAAAGGTTAAGTAAGAAACAGCAACAGCAACAAGCACAATTGCATCTCCAGCAGCAGCTACTCCTACAACAATTAGCTCATCAACAGCAAGTTCAACAACAAGTGGCTCAATCACAACAGCATCAAACATTCCCGCTGACAATTTTCCCTCAGTCCTTTAATCTTAGCCATCAAGGATTCAGCTTACAGCCTATGAATATGAACATGAATATGAATTTCTTCCCAACTCCAACCATCCTAACTCTGCCAAACTTAATTTTAAATCCTGCCGACGGTACATTATTCCTGCAGCCATCCACCCCATTACAAACCGCCGCGACAACCACGCATCCACAAACCGTTAAACTTGGACAGTTTCCCATTGCTGCTGCCCCCAATACGGTTGTCTCCGCTGGACAAGCGGCCCTCCAGGCTGGGCAACAAAACCAGTCCATTAACGTCATCGCACCTAAGAAGGATGGGAACTTTAACAATAATATTACTCTGACCGCTCTACCCTCGGACCAAATGACACTTATCAAGACAGGGCCAGCGTCTGCAGATTTGATGTCGGATGACTCACGTCAGAATCCGACTCCCGACTCTAGCACGAATGACTGCCAACTAGGACTAAATCTGAATCCAGCAAATTCGATAACCATCAGTTTACCTCAGCTGGCTGGCAACAATGCCATTAATATTAGCAGTTTGCCTCAGAGTAACAATAACAAGAAGCTGAACGTGAAGAGTAGAGCTGTGAGCAGTAGTAGTGGGAATGGTGCACCCAAGAGAATATTTACGCAAAAACAAATCCTGCCGAAGATTGACTCGACGACACCATCTGTGGAAAATAGTTGAAAATGAAAACGCACGAAAGGATTAAAAGAGCCGAAAATCTTAAAACTTCATTAACTATACAGTCAGAAAGAACGACATAGTAATGTACTGTCTTGTGTGAGAGCGTATAACTTTTAAGTTAAGTGGTGGTCATGTTGTTCCAGTCAGTTTGACATTTAATCATGTGATGAGATTCTTCTGGAGCTTAATTACTTGAAGTATATAAAAACAAACAAATGTAGTATGGGATGATATTAGCAGCAACATTCAGAAAATTAGACAAACATGTAGTTACTGTAGGTTCATGTACTCGGGTGTAAGGATTTTATCTGATAACTTCGACACTTTAAGGATTTCATGTTGCATTTTTTTAAACGCAGACTGTGCTAGTTCCACTAGGTGCTTTAACTACAACTCTGTACAGTCATCCAAGATGTATGCATTGTATCGTATTGATTTTTGCCTATTTTCGATCATCTTTGATTGAGTAGCAGCGTTTTGTGTTTCCCTTGTAGATATATCTCATTTAAATTTTAGGAACCAATACAAATGGAAATGTAACTGAAACAAGTGCCGAAACTTGCAAAATTTTTATGCAGACGTGATTGTAAAAAATTACAAATTTTTCCTACGAATCATGATGTATTCTTTATTTGCAAGGAATTGAACAGCTCTCAACTAAAGCAAATCTTTTCTAGTTGGATGAGTTTTCAGCTATCTGGATCACCATCTCAGTTCGCATTAAGTCACATTATTTGTTTTTCAAGCCTAACATCTATGAGCTCTGAAAATACTGTACACTCTTTCGTACTTCATATTATCACGAAAAAGAATATTTTCTGAAGGTTTATATCCAAATATCTAGAATTTTGACAACGAGGGATAAATAGAGAAATAAGTTGTAAAGGAATGGGATTACTTCTCTTGCGAACCAGAAAATAAAGATGTTCTCTGTAGCCTGCTAGGAACTTGCAGTCTATTCTCTTTAAACATCATTTTCTTCATCTAGACTTGCACTGATACATTAGCTGCTTCTTGATGATAGTATAAAAAATAAGGTTACATGAAAATGAATACTGTTGAATGAATGAGTCTATGTATTTCGATAATGAAAGCAGCTCTTTGTATATGCAGAGGGAAAGGTAGAAATTACTTCTATAATATTTTCTTCAAGGTGTGTGCAACTACATTGGATACGCTTTGTTTGCTTCCATATGTTTGTACCGAGGGCAAGCCTGAATGTGAGATGATCAAGTGTTATCTGTCGTTTGTTCATTGCTGACACTGAAACATGTGGCTGAAATTTTTCGGTATGCTGAAAAGGGTTTAGGTAATGTAAGGCTGCACTGCAGTCCTGAAGTCGGCGTCCATATATCAAATGTATGCGTACATATTTAAAAATATGCTGATTCTTGTGCTGTAGTCTTAGTAAAACCAGGGAGTAAATTTCAGCGAACTGACATACAGAACGATATGTAGAGCGGAGTGCATGAGATTATCTTTAATACGGTGGAAAAATAAATATGTCACTTTCAGTTCTTACCTCTTTTCCCAGTTCATACAGTGACAATAACATCTTTTATCACTGTATTTCCAGGCAAGAAAGGGAATTTAGAAGTTAACGAAAGCATCGTGTGAACAATGTTACACACATAAATGTTCCAAGAGAATTGAAGAGAAAATAGAAAGGTCTATTTAGTCTACCATCTCATTCTTATATATAATGCTGAATAAGTAAGTCAAAAAAATTTCCAGTGTGAAATGTTATCTCAAAAATGGCATAAAAACGAAATGGTCTGGCTTTTACAGCAGCATTGGTGTTTATGGAACACTATTTTCCTCCTCCTAGGCTACCGTTGAAGAATTTTTATTGTCTTCAGGGAGTGTTCCTTATGTGACACGATGCGTTTACAATTTAAAATTCTGTTGCGTGGTTACAAAAATATTAGATATGAAGGAAAAAGTTTTTAGATGCTTTTCCGTGTAAAAGTAGAAAATAGCGGAAATGACTTTGCTTGAAAGATCGGTTTTGGACTTTTGGAATACATATTTCGTAGATATGAACAGTCCGTGGTTGCGATGCGAAGGGATTGGAAATGTTTACCTAGAAATCTTGGAATTCCATTGAACAATTAGCTACTGTGCAGTTATGCGACTTTTAGTGTGATGGATGAATAGGGACTGAGGAGCAGAGTGCGAACTGAGGGCAATATATTGCTGGATGTGGGATGTTTATTTGTTTTGTAGAACGAGTGTCAAATTAAATGAACATTTCATTCGTGAATGGTGAGAAAGGTATATAAGTGAGATGAGAGTTATGTTCACATTGGGTTTATTTTCATATCTTACTGGGGGGGGGGCGTTATTAGGAGTCAGTCGAGTTGACAACATGGTTGAAGTAGTAGTGTTCTCCCTCGATGGTCGACAACCTAATCGAAAGGTAGGTTTTTGATGGGGAAATAAAATCAAGAATGATAATTTCATGAAAGTAGAACAGCGATATCGATTGAAATCACATTCTGTATGAGATGGAATGATATTTTTGAGTGAGAATTTATCTGCTATAGCAGGAGGAGGAGGAGGTACTCTGGGAAATTTTCTGCTGACTGACTGACTGACTCACGGACTGAGTGAGAGCTTGACTTTTTGAATTGCCTTGTGGAATTGGTTGAATGTGTACCTATGGTTGGCTGGTTGGTCCGTATGCTATTCCACTTATCCATGCATACGGTTCTTATTGTTGGGAAGGAGAGGAGAGATAGAAGGGACTTGGTGGTAGATTGGTTCGGCAGTAATAATATTGCTGACTGAATTCCGCTGTATTTCACTAAAACACTTGACGTCATCATGAATTCTCGTTTGGAAGGAGAAAGAGCAAGGCTTTGGGTAGATTTTTGTTGAGTACTTATTTGAAAGGCTAGAGCTTGTCATCTGATGGCGGAAGTCCATCCATTATTAGATTTTCTTGGCAGAACCACATAATTATGTGATGAGAGAGAGAGAGAGAAAGTTGGGTGCATATTTGTACTTCTAGTGTGGACCATTCTGAGTGGTGATTAAAATGGAGATGATGACAACCATGAAATGGGGTGTGATGCATCAAGCTGAAATTATGAGGAAAACGTGTCCATAAATCTAATTTATCAAGCTGATTTAAGTAAAGGATCTTGTTCGAAGCTATAAGAAATTATTGACTACATATTCTTCCGTACTTCCAGAGAGAGAGAGAGAAAGACAGAAGAGCGATCACATTCGCTCTGCGTCTCAAGAGCTTGTATTTTCTTTGAGATACACCCAGTCCTCCTATATAGTAACACGTAGAGTAGAGCTGCTGCTACCTTTAAGCTGCATAAGGTGATATGTACACTGACATCAAGAGATTTAGATTCACACCTTGATCATTCTTGTAGAAATTGTATACCCACAACAGTTTTACCCCTTCTGTCTGAAAGTTTTTTAGCATGATTGTTTCTTGGCAAAAAAAAGTATTACCAAAATGAAACATATATGGAATAGTAAGGAAGGTTATATTTTTTGGCGTATTCTCCGGTGAACTATGAAAAAATGGGGACATCTGTCAAGATGAAATGTCAAGCCACTTTGCTTTGTATGGTTTAAGCTAAAAACTTTCCCGTGTACTGCTGCTGGAGTTGTTTCTGGTCGTGAGAAGTCTGTGTTGATAAGGACCTACGTGTATACAACAGAGCTACTTATAAAAGACTTGCTTAGGTCGTGAATAGAGTAGTCTGGTAAAAACAAAAGAAGAGTGCAATGTTACGGCTTTGTTTGGTTCCATTTCCATAAAAGTTTCTGAAGCACTAAGGGAAATTAAAACTTTTGAAGTGCTGTTCCAGCTGGATTTTTCAGCTTTGGTTGTGTAGCATATTATAGTATGATATACTATTCAGGGAGATCATTACCATTATGATTATTATTTTTTGGAATGAGTATATAGTATGGGAAGAGTCAAAAGATGTTAAAAATTTCAGTTTCTGAGTATGCGTACACAATGCAGTGCAAGAAGTCTTGAATTGATTGTGCGGTAGGGTTGCTGGTGGAGCGTAGTAGTTTTATAGTGACTAATAACAAGGGATTGGCCCATGATTTGAATTTATTTGTAAACTGTTTTTCTGTTTTTGATGGTACTACAACACTAAATAAACTTGAAACTTATAGAGTGTCACATATAGGAAAGTTGATGCTGGGATTAAGAAGATGTCTGAATTTAATGCTTTGATTTTCAGGGTTTAGACAGAGAAAGCCGGTTGTGATATTTTACCCAAATGTACGTACACATACTATAAAATATGCATGTTTTAGCGTACACACTGTCGTATACAAAGAAGTAGTACATAGTTGATGTAATCATTATTATATTGCAAATATGAAATTAATATTACTTTAGGTGTTTGGTGTACAAAACTGAGGGATTGTGAGTATACAAATGGAAATTTGTCTAAACGTAGAGCCAGAAATTTGTAGGATGTTCGAGGGACTACAATTTTCTTGATTTTGAGACCAGTCCCCCTCTTTCTGTTGATGACATTTAATAATTAGTTGGTATTTGTTAGTTTCCCAGTTACTATATGCATCCGAATTGGCCAAGTTGACGTCCGTATACAGTGCTTTTTACTTGGTAGCTATAAGGAATAGCTATGCGGAAATGTCTTACGAAATTTGTAGCCTTGTAGGTTTTGTGGACAGATCTGGTATTGTTGGTAAAAGTATGAAAGACGACATTCACACCAGTACACCATTAATCTACCCACCCTTATTTGACAGGTTTTTAATCTAATGGTTACACAAGTTGGATTGTTTTTGAACTATATAAGGATTGCTTTCTCCGTATGTATCGCCTTTTCCTATATGTTGCTGCCGACTTTGGAAAATAATATGACCATTACATCTTCTGTGTATTATCTGCAGTAATACTACTGTAAAATACATGTCCATTGTTTGTAAAGGTTCTGTACACTTGGAATCAGACAGTTATTTTAATCATTGATATCAATATGAAATATAATAGCTATAGCTAAACGGAAGGAGAAGCAGGGATTACGCGCGGTCTCCCCATAAATATAGTTTTTCTTGATAAATGTCACGTAATTGGGGATGAATCTTTAAATCGAGCCAGATTTTTAAAAGAGTGATGAGGGAATTGCTGCTATGTTTAGAAGATGACTCCAATCCATGTATTAGTTAATTATTGTACATTAAAAATATAAATAAATGCATAAATATTTACGAATATTTTATGTTTTGTTAACTTAAGCTTGTAGAATAGAGTTATATTGGAACAGTAGTAACTGTAGTAGTTTTACTATGTTTTGCAATATATTTGTGTAAGTGTTTAAAAATTATTAGTCTCATTATAGAATAGTGGAATTATTAGTGTACTCAAGGAGTTGTTGTTGCTGTTGTTTTACCTGTTGAAGGAAATAATGTCGAAGCAGCTATTTCTTATAGTACTGTATTATAACATCCATCCTGTATTTTAACATATTCAAAAGGTGTACTTATCTGTATCTAGTACATGCATGTACTAGATGATCCGTTATTACAAGAAATGTGCTGGTGTATAATACTTATTGGTAAAATAATAGTTATCATTAGTCTTGTTTATTCGGTAGAAAAAGGAATCTTAAAAAATGGTGTCGATTGGATTAATAGTAATATTTAGTAGTAACAAGAGTAGTTACTATTGTTGCTACTTGTAAAAAGAGTATATAATCTTAATATGACTAATTAATATGAGTAATTAATGTGGGTCACGATATATAATCTTTGTATGATTACAGTCGAGATTTTAAAACGCATAAAAACTAACAGAACTTTTAGTGTTCTGAAGGTGGAGTACTTTTGTACAGGGCAATGTATTTATAAAGATAGTAATAATTAATTATTGTAATTTTAGAAATAATGAAGCATATTGGATCCAAAACGATGTACGTATATAGATGTATTAGTATTTGTTGTAATATGAAAAAATATTATTACTGTGCTTCTCTCTTGTCAATATGATGATGTAATAACATTAATAGTTATTACTGCTAGTTGTATACATAATGTGAAATCAGTTTAAGTGCAGTAAGATTTAGAGCCTAAAAATATTACTGTAATGTAAAAGGCTATTGTAATTTTAGATGGTATTATAAATATATATAAATATATACATATATATTGCTGGAAACTTTTGTAGATTTCACACTGTATCTATACTATTTAATGAAATATTGACTAGAATCTATTATATTACAATGGATAAGCATAAATATACGTACGAAATATTATGTAATATTTAGCGGTTGTAGTGTCTAGTGATGGAAAGTATAATAGACTAGAAAAGAAACCTGTGTACTTTTTTACTACTTGATTTTACGAAATGATTTAGCGTTGTGTTTTACACAGATTTGAGAGTAGTAGTATTTGAGGTTTTAGTTTTTCACACGTATTGAAATTTTTAGTCTTAAAACGGTAACCTGAAATTATTGTATTTTAACAATTACCTAGTTTAAAAAAAAGCATACATGATTAGTCCTATTTCCCCGTGAATACTTGTCGTTGCGTCAAAACTTTGCTTGCAATTATAAGTATAATAGATAATTTGGATTAATATTGTTATTTCCAATTTATTATTTTCTAGTTACTGATTCACATATTAAAAAATGTCCTAATAATTTTTATTTGGGTTAAATGTTAGAACTTTGAGAGGAGAAGCAGAAAAAGATTATAAATTATGTTATGCTCTGTGGGTATTTTGAAAAAATTATCATTATTATTAGTGTAAGGCACAAAGGTTTTATTTTACAAAATGTTTTTGTTTGGCCGAGGTTTTGATGTGTAAAAAAAATAATAGGATAGTTCAGTGCATATGTTTTGCTTGAAATTTTTTTTAGTGGGTCTCTTACCGACCGCAAAAGTTTTAATTGTACCAAATTCAATGAACTTGACTGACTGAGATATTATTAGATTACATATTTACGTTTATTGTGAAGTAGATGCTTCTACTGCTACTACTACATATATTTGTATACATGCCTGTAACGTAAACAGTTAAAAAAATCTGTGTCTACTTATGGAACATGACTACAAGGAATGTCTACTTGCAGTGTAAAATGGGTGGTGATTACATAATATAGAATTAAAAGGAATGACAACGTTAAATTTTGTGGTGTTAGTAAAAAGCTAAGTGTTGTTAAATTTTGGAAACCAAATAGAAAAGGTACGGCTCATGTAAAGCCAAAAATTAAATGCTAGGATGAACAGTTGATGGTTGTTAAAGGAAAATGATAAAAAATAACCAAATAATTTCTTTGTTATGAAATAATTTGTGTATGTTAACTGGCAAATTATTGAAGGTGCGTTGGTACTGTTAGGGTGTAGCAAGCTTTTACTAAATTTACTCCTATACGATTTATGGATGTAGTCAACTTTTATTTCTGTTATATTAATTCATGTCATTTTACTTGCAAGTTATTTTGCTGGTTTATTATTTCGATCTATTTTATCAATCGTAATTTCATGTATCCTATTATTATTTACTTATAATGACATGTTGCTTCACTCACTGATTGCATTTTAAAATCTCAGCGTTTCTATATATCTATGTGTATTAATAATAGTAACCATCCTACTATCTTACGATTACATTTAGAATTATTAGGAGGTTATGCATCTATAAATAACTTACCTGTACATAGGAAAGGATCGTGTGTCTCGCATTATTACTACTATATACTGTAGATATAATTAATTCTAATGTAAAAGTAAATATGACTATGTAGTGTTTAACTACTGTTACTATACTATTATCATGATAAAAAGAACCTCATTGTACAACCCTTGTAATGTTTATTTCTGAAATCAAGTTGATATAATAATATGTCGAATGAAAAAGCTTTAACTAAATAAAAAATCCACCTATACATCACAG
Source organism: Spatulosminthurus flaviceps (assembly GCA_034693705.1). Lineage (NCBI taxonomy): Eukaryota > Metazoa > Arthropoda > Collembola > Symphypleona > Sminthuridae > Spatulosminthurus > Spatulosminthurus flaviceps. Next base: position 18,028 of record JAQFXU010002283.1, read on the forward strand.
TATTGATGCTGAAAAAAGTATCGTGTTTTACTTTTATGACGAAAAAAATTGATCCTTAAGGCTTTTCATGTGGTAGAAGGGGATGCATTTTTCCAAGAAAAAAAGTAGTTGATATAAATCCGGGAATAAAATTATAGCTCGGAGTGATACCCAAAGTCAAGAAGGATGTTGAAAGTAAGCGTAATGGTCATCGAGCAGAACAGTACTTTGCTCTGCACTATACAGGACGTAGCAGTGGCCCAGTTAAACAAGATTTATTGCCGGTCAGGGAGCATCTGCTGCATTTCATTTCTCCTTGGTAATATCTTTATGGTGATCGTCTTGGTCGACTTGCCTTTTGAGTTTGAGCAAGCGAGTATTTTTCTATAGGAATAAATCAAGCCCGTAACTTTCTAACAACGTAACTTGCCCTATACTTTAGTCCTACTCCCAATGTTTGAAAGAATAATAAGAAATGAATTTTTGTGTGCTTTTGTACACACACACACAGTTAAAATATCATAGGTGCATATAGGAAAAGTTGAGCCCTGATTTGAAGGAAGAAAGTGAGGAAAAGTAAGAAGAGTTTCGAATGCGGGACAACTCCTACCCCTCAACCATTATCCATAGCATTTGCCAAGCTTGCAACTTCCCACATCTTCTCAATCTATTATTACCTTTTGGTTGGAAAAAGCGAGAGAGAGAGAGAGAGAGAGAGAGAGATTGTAAAAGAGGAAAATGTTCCATCCGCGTCATCATTAGGTATTTTTCCCTAAGCTCCCTTCCGGTCCCAGTATACTATAAAACGTATAGTCATGAACGTCTAAATATAGTAAAAGTTGCCTACATTAGAGTAACAGATGTGAATGACTCTGGGTTACATAGAATGAAAAATCATATAAAAATAGCCAGCCAGCACTTCACCTGTTCTCCAACATTCTACTCTGTACTTGTTTTTGTTACCTTCTGCTTATGAAATCAATTATGATGATGGACTATGAAAATCCATGATGGATCCGAAGCTTTGGCATGGAAAATCTTGTAGAGCGGTAGTGTTGTCATAATTGTATGGCGCTTCTAGCAATATGCTTTTTTGGAACCTTCTAACATACATAGATGCTCGTACTAGATACAATAAACTGTGGATTTTACTCTTCACTCGGAATTTTCAAGATTGATTTAAAATAGATTATCCGTGGAATTCTGGGGTGTAAATGCATAGTTTCCGGAGGATATTTGCAATAAAGTGATTGTATTTGCATTAGCTTTTAGTATATATGCACAAGCTAATGTTCCCTCTCTAACGTAAAGATATATGTATGTCCGGACAGAATTACATTTCCCCATACCGAGCCTACCTGTCGAGTTGATTTACGCTTTTGGAGAGTGTATAGTGTAATTTGCAATCAAAGGCCTAATTGTATTTATACAAGGATTAATAAGCAGAGTAAACTCTTACGTAGGTAGGAGGAAGAGGAAGAGGAGAAAGTCTACAAGAATGAGCTTAACTCTAAAAATATAGAGAATATACATACATTTCTATGTATATGTGTGCCATAGGATTTGTATGTATACATTTTTATGGATGTACATTTGTCTAGAAAAATATAGCTGGAAGGTGCTGGTAATGTCTGGTGATTCCATTACGAGAACTATTCTCTTCCCATTTGCTCAGCCTCGCTCTCTCTCTCTCTCTCTCTCTCTCTATCTCTGCCACCCAAAGCTTTCAGGTTAGTCCTATGTTAAGTACATTGCCCAGGCTTGAGAGATGCATCCAGAGGATAACTTGGTATATAACAAGGCTTAATATTCCTATACATACACCTGTTCGAAATCTCTAGGAAGATGCTATGGTATGAGCACACAGGCCATAGAGGAAGATCTCCTGGTGCTTTCCCTGTCCTTTTCATCATGGGATTTTCATGAGCTTTCGCGTGCTCCCCATTAATTTATCCCTGAATGCTATCAAGTGCCCTAGCAGGAATCTTACATTTAACCTCCATTCTTCCTTCCCCTCTCTATACTATCCTACAATTTACGTACAAACTAGTAAAATTCCCCTACTTTCTCTCTCTCTCTCGCTTTCTTCAACTCCAAGGTAATATCATTGAGTCCAAGATGTTCATATATATAGACCAGTGAAATGTCCAGAATCAATTTAAATTCCTTTGCTTCCAGCATTGGTACACACTCAGCACACATACAGAGAGAGAGAGAGAGAGAGGGAAGAAGGGCTACTTCTAGGAATCCACTCCATTATAAAAGTTTACTTTAGATTGTACACCCTTCTTTCGGTCATGTACACAATAATAGTAAGAGATAGGGTTGGTGGTGGAGAGGAGAAAGTAGCATTTTGTTCCCTATCCGTGATTATACATTGCAGAAGCCCACTCAGCAAGACATGTGGTTTTTGTATCGGAGTTTTCCACCTGACATTATTGCCTTCACCTCTGACTTACGGCCGGGGACAGCCCCAATGTATATAAATAGCCCAGTATAAGGATTAATGGGGGGCGCGTGAAAGCTGATATTTTATGAAATAATAAAAACCTACAGCCTTTTCCTCCTAATCCTCTCCGCTGTTGTGGTGTGTGTGTGTGTGTGGGAAATATTATTATGGGGAAGAAATTCTTATGGTACAAGTCCCGTTCCTTCCTATGTGGTTGTAGTATTTTACTATAATCATATTGGCTATGTGTACTACAAGATAAGGTACTTGTTATACCTTGTACTTTTTCATTATACATGCCTCCACGGAAGAAACTGAGATGAGCTAGTAATGGGAATAAAAATACACTATAGACCAGGATGCTTGTTCATGTATGAGAAAATAAGAAGTTAAGAGCAAGGCAATAGGAAAAGACTTGTAATTTCCTATACTTTTTCCTATATAAATATATATTTGCTTTCTCTTGGGAGGAAAAAGCAGAACTGGAAAGTTGCGATAGTCTGTGGAACGTGTGGTAAAAGTGCCTTTAAGTTGAATGACTCTGAGCCTATCGTAGTAGTATATATTTTTATACACATAAATATATGTAACTCCCTAAATAGCCCTACATTGTTAATTGGTCAAGTTTGAGCTTGAATCCTTCCTTCACTTCCTTACGCTTTTCTCTATAGATACTCTGAGTAAATAATGGAGGTTACATTCCGAGTGAATTCTCCCTATAAATTGCGTGTCTCTAGCTCATATTTTTTTCTCTCTACTCCTACCTCTCTAGTAAAACTTACCCTGACCAGGAGAATGGAGGGAAAAGGTGGGTCAGAGAGTTATTCTAGTAATAGTGGAACATTAGGGAAAGTCAAGGCCTCAAAGTTTTAAGGGAGAGCAGGCTTTTAATGTATATTTCTATTATGTATGTGTGGCTATACACAGACAGAGATTCTTATTCTTCTCCCTTCACATTGTCTCCCGCTAATCCAATCTTCCTCAATTGAGAGTTATGGTCAAGTTTTAAATGCGCTTTGTATGTATATGTACATATACCGTTGTGGGGAGAACCTTTTTTTTACTATGTATCTTTTAGTAGATGAACGCTGTCTCTGACATAAAACCTGGATTGAGGGCAGATTCCATGCGATGGTCTGTGACACACAGCACACGGTTCATGTGCATATCAACGAACCATGACAAAAGGAGAGAGAGTTGGCTCAAAGTAAGAGGTTACAAGGAAATAGGCCAGTACATATCGACCACAATTTTACACCTAACTGGCTTTCCTCCCGCGGCTATACCTCCTAAAATTAGACTTGACTTTATAAGAACCAACGTTGACAGATTTGTATCCTCAGGATGTAACGCT
>JAQFXU010002284.1:0-21808 GCA_034693705.1 Spatulosminthurus flaviceps
CTATAAATAAAGTTGTGAAAAACATATTAAATGGGTACAAAACATTTAACCATGTACAACTCCCTTAGCCCTGGCGATACCTGGCTCCTGAGCTTCTAAATGAAGAAATAATGGTATTTTCCCAGGCAACGGATGTATGGTCCTTTGGCGTCACTCTTTGGGAAATGTTCTCTTTAGGAGAGCGTCCTTACAGCAACTTTGAAGAATATGGCGAAGCATTTATCAATGCCGTGAAATTTTGCAATCTTCGGAATCCAAAGCCGAGAAATGCCAACACGGAAATGTAATGTGTCTGTTGTTATAATGGAATTTATAGGGCTTTGTGGAATGATAAAGATAATCTCAGATATTTTAATTAGATACGATATTATGCAAAAATGCTGGGACTCAGATCCAAATAAACGACCCAAGTTCACAGAGTTGACTAAAACATTCCTGAATCTTCTACCCAGCGAATATGTGAGTTCAATCCCACGGAGTGTCTACGAACCTCCCAATTTCGTAAGTGGTGTTACTTAAAAAATTATATTAATCGGCAGACTTTTATGGTTTATGTGCCAGTTCTCACACATCTATCTAAGTCCGTGCCTTAACATATTTACAGGATGTGACTACATTAAAGCCTCTGTTACCAAAACCTGAAAATTTGGAGCAATTAAACGTCGAACAGGAGACGCAAATCTTGGAGAGTAATCACGGCTGTTTTCACTATCTCCGTCATTCTCTTCCTTTTCGGCCCTTTAATACTCCACAACAGGAATGAAGAGAAACGCAGAAATTATAGGTTTTTTCAGTGTTTTTGTTTATGACAAATTATATTATAACACAATGGCACAAAAATGTTTACCGTAGGCTGCATGCATGACCTCCAGAGCTCATTAAATTTACACCGGACACACTTATCAAAGTTAAAACTGTTTTAACTTTGACCCATGACATGACACGAGACGACCTCTGGGGTCAACAAAATAAGATTTTCAGGTCATGCAAAAACCTTCCGGGCGTAGATACACATACAATTCATATTGGTTTCCAGCCAAATCGGACTAACCAATCCGATGGTATCGATGTACCAACAAAAACCGCACGGATTGACCTCCAAGGTCATGCATGTAGTATGTATAGGGTCAAAATTGTTGTACTACTATGTTTGTTTCAGCCCCTAATTGGTTTAGAATATGATTTACCCAAATCGTCGTTATGCGGGATGCTTGCGGGAAAAAGCTGATGGAGCGTGTACATAATTATTACTTCTAGTCAAAACAAGTGTTATTTCAAATGTACATACGTCAAGCTTTTTAATCGTTTTTTATTGTAATGTCATTAATTTATTTGTGTACTTTCCACCTTCTCCATAAATAAGCTTATTGCTGTCATTTTCTCAGTGTGGAAGACTCTTATGTATTTATATTGTAATTATTATCTTTTAAAGTATTAATGTAGGAGACTTTGATTGAAAACCATGATTTTGAAACGGTGAGATGCGTCTAATACATAAATCAGATGAAGTTCCCTGAAGATCCTGCCTAGACGTTTCATTTAAGAGTAAATGTACGACACATCTCTGTAGCACACTGCCCCAGCCATATAATTAGATAAGCCATTTGTAACTACGGGAATAACACTAATAAACTACACAGCTAGAAATAATCCTCTCTAACTTAACAGTTCATTTGCGAAAATTGATGACAATCAGTCATTTCAATAGGCTTTCAATAGTCCAGCTTTTTGTACATCAGTCCTCAGTGATGTAAAGGAGGAGATACACATACATTTATTTTATTGAAATTTCAAGATAATCAACATATTATCAACATATTATTAAACAATCAATATATTATTATTGAACCCATTTGAATCATGACTGATTTAGTGAAGTTTTACAAGAGCATTTTTGTATTTTATAGAGCTAACGACTAATTCTTAATACTGAGAATGAATGTGAGTATAAATTCCTTTGAAACTAAAAAAGTACAGTTTTGATCTTTTGCACAGTCTATGCAAGAGCCTCTTGAGTAAATCCACGTTTATTTCAGGCCAAAAGGCAGTTTAGGGGGAAATTAGGGTGATTAATAAAATAACTACATGCTTTTATTCGCGATAGCGTTGCCATTTCTGAAAGAAGTTGAATTCAGTCGTTAGTTAGTTAGTTAGTTCGACTTTATTATAGTGTTATTTCTACATCAGTACATAAAGACTGGTCTCCCTGTAGTAACACTTTAAAGTGACATTTCATTGTGAATTTTGATTTCAACCAATTATAATTGTATAGAATATTATAATCTTTTACTTAATAACCATTCCGTAATCAAAAATTTGAATTTTCCAAACGAATCAGCCCCTTTCACTTCCATTGGAATTTCGTTCCAATGCTTATTAAAGTCGTGGAAATATTATCATAAAAGACCGGATGTTGTGGCTTTTCGGCTGTATTTCAGAACGCATCGACATTGACCGTTATGTAATAAAGTTGGAAATCTTTTCTGTGAACACGTTAGTAGTTTTTTATGTCACTAATACCAAGTACTGCGCCGTGTTTTACCGGAACGTTGTAACAAATGAATGAACCAGAATTGGTACAAAACATTGGCTTTTTATATCTACTCACCCAGTAATTAAGAAGAGAGAACGTAAATGTTTATTTACTGCTGACATCTCAATGATGTTTGCCCGCAGACACAGCACTTTTACAGAATTTTGATTATTACATTTTTGAGTTATTTATGTTACTTATAAAGTTTTCACTTCAAAATTGTTTATATAAATGATTGTGGAGAATTTTACAAGATCCCCTTATGCTAGAAATCGAGATTTCTTTGGTCATATCCTTCGGTATTTTGAATTTCTTTCTAAATTCTTCAAAAAATTTTGATATTGTACCTCTTGCACCAACCAATAATCCAATCACTTCAATTTCTTCCATTCCATATTTTTCTTTAAAGAAAGGTATACATGGGTTGTATATACTTTGCTTTTCCCGATTTACATCATGTGGTTGTTGAATTGAAGTTTCTGTTCGGACTGTTGGATCTAATATGTTCAGATAGATCTAGATGTTCTAATATATATCATTTCGTGGCATGACATACAACCACGAAAATCTATCAGTATAGAGGAAATAATTCCAAGGAGGAATAAGAATATTAAATAGGACGTAACGTAATATAAAGACAATCTTGAACTTGAAAACTGGACAATTTCCAATTCAAAATTGCTACACATAAAACTAACCCATTAAATTATTTGACAAATTAGCCTTGTAGGTCTTTAAAATTTTGCGATGGCAAGAAAAAAATCCATTTTAACTGAATTTTTACCTTAAGCCTGAAAATGTTTCCATTAGTTATGAAATAGGACATTGCATGTTCAAAAAAGTATTCATAATGGTATGGAATAGATATGACCGATAATTCAAATTTTATTCCAATTTTAATCTAGAAATCATTAAATCAAGGTATTGATTTATTCTCAAATGGTTCGTCTCAATCTCAATATGAGCGACAATCAGAATTAAATTATAAAAATATTTTCATTTTAATTAGAATCTAAATTCCCATGTTCCATACGTATATACTAAAAATATGGGGGCTAATGAGATTGTAAAACTGCAGCCTCCACCTTTGGTCAGCTTAATTCTTTCTTGTGTAAATAAATATACTAAATACAAATACATGTATGTATAGTAATCAATGTAATCATTAGCGCAGATACGTTTTGCAGCAGACATCATTTGTACTTACGTATTTAGACTCGAGTTCAAATTGAGTCATGTCCTACCAGCGTGCTTTTTCCAAGTATTTTTTCTTCAATAGTTAAGCAATCCACTAGTTTGGATGACATATTATGTTCAGAGGGCATAGGCAGATAGGCATAGAAATTGCAACCCACAGTCCTCTGGCTCATTGTCGGATACGTTTAGTTGAAGTAAATAATTATTTTCCATTGATTTTTTTGACAATAAATTACATCAAATTTTTTACAAGAATATTCTTAAAGTCTAGTACATACTTTTCTTTCTCATCCTTACATGAAATAAATATATGGAGCAGTATATTTACAACAAGATTTAAAACGTCCTATTCTGCGTATGCTATGGTAGACCGCAGTAGTGATGAAAATAAAATATATTGGCAGTCAACTTATATATAAGTATATATAATTTATTATTAGCTTTTAGTTTGCAGGATAAAAGAGGGAAATCTTATTTTTAAACTCCAAACCACACGTTCCTATTAATTGGCAACATTTGCGCTTATCATTATTCCGGAGAATTTGACCCAACAGGATATGAAATATCAATGTTGCTTATATTTAGACACATGTGGCAAAATAATATGGCGCGACCAATAGGATAATTATTGAGTATATTTGATAATCACAGCCAAGTCTTCACGTCCCCGAGGAAAAGTCAAGTAATTGTAATTTTTCTTCTCTAATTTATAGTATGCTCCTTTATTACACCATCCAATACACAAATTATACGAATCTATTCAACTGCAAATAACTGGGATTTTTTGCTACCTCTTTCTGTATGCATTTATTTTAATTACAAAAATCCCACTATTTGCAGTTTACTTAAAATGATTAGTTCCGGGGAAGCTTTTTATTCAAACGAGCCAAATAACTAAATGGCTGAAATATTTATTAATAATGTATTAATTCTTAGGTCTTAGGATACTCATCATACCCTACTCACTCAGAGCGTCTCGTCTCAAGGGCTGAAGGAGAAGTGGTAAATCAAATGTGCATACTTAAATAAGAGCATCTACTGTTTAAATATTTGTTATAATTAAATGGCGTAGACACATTATTGTAACTGATATAAAAATAAAAGGATTAACATATATTTACATGTACTTTCGTATGTACATGTAATGTGTAGCAATTACATCTTGCTAATACAAAATTTTTATTTGCGAGTCAACAACAACAGAATCGAAGACCTAAAAGGATGCTGTTCTTGCTCTTTAGGATTCAAAGTGCATTCAAATCTTTGCTTGCTGTCCGTAGATCAGAGAAGCAAAAGAACATGACCTTGTATAATAAAGTGCTGAGATTGACGACACATACGTTCTATAAATGTAATGTTACGCAAGTTTTTGCCTTCAGCGAAGTTAAGATTTCAGACTCCATCCAAACGCATGGCTATTCTGTGTAGCTACAGTTAATTGAATATAAAATTCCAACTTGGGAAATTCCAGTTTTCTTTCGTCGTAAGCGTCACATTGTTGATTGTTCATCTCTCAGACAAGATCATGTGGATTTGTGTCTGTACTATAAATATTCCAAATAACACTTTGTTTAAAATCAATTGTTACGCACAAATAATTAACACCTTCTACAATTATTATTATATAATATTATGGAAGCCCCCGAATATGTAGTGGTGAAAATTTTAGCAGTGTGAGCAAAGTATCAATTAACTAGAATTTAATAAAATTATATTGATACTACTGGAGTGCGTAAATTAGTTCCTATGCAAGGGTTAGTGTTAGTAGGGGTGATTCATTGTAATATGTTTAGGCTTATGGAGCCACCGCATTTGACGCAAAGGGAAGCGCCGTTGTCAATTACATCCTTCTTCGTTCATTCGCCTTCCGAAGTATTCTATACTTACGGTTATTAATATAATTTCCTAGTTAAGCAAGAAAATATTACTTTGATACTTTTTTTTGTATTAACGGAATTTGCGGCTTAATAAAGGAGTTTGCTTTTCCTCATTCTTTCCACAAGTGTTTTGGAATGAACATTAAAGAACATTTAAACTACGTCAGTGGAAACAAGAAGAGATATATTTGTGCGTGTATAGAAGCAAGAAGAAATTACAAATAAAAAATATTTGCTACAATTCACGCATAATATGTATGTAATATAAATTATACGCCAAACAATTATCTATCAAATTATGTGGTCAGCTCTGCACACCCTGCTGTTAAGTGGTAGCTAAAATTTGTAGACAAGAATATTTAATTATTATATTTTATTTAATTGGAAGAAACCGCTAAAATCGATTTCTTATGAAATAGATTTGAAGTGGCTATGGGATATGGAATGCCCGTAAGTAAGAAGCATTTAGTTCTTTGTCTCGGCAATGTGCAGCCGGCGGGAACGGCAGTGCTGACTCAGTGCTATTTTACAGAGCAGTATGAATTTTTCTTTTAATGAAATTACTCAAGCATTGTTAGTGTTGAATAAACTTTAAAGTGTCGTGTACATAATAACAGTATGAATACGCCCCTTTACTAACATAAATTATGACCCTTACGAATACCGCATAAAATGGGCTCATCTCCACGCATAAAATTCCCCGGGTACTTAATCGGGATAATTTTACTCTGTGTCGTTTCCTTCATTAATGCGAAGGAAAACTCTCTGGCCTATACAAGTATTGGAAGCGTAGAACAATTACACCCAACACCGAGGGAAACTGGCCGAGTAGAAGTAGAAAGGACATGTCCAGACACTCCGACAATTATAGTGAATACAGCGGATTGTCCTGTCCGGAAGGGAAAAACGTCCTCACCTCAATATCTTGTACAAAATGGAGACAAGAAGGATCGAGATAAGATTCCGACTGATTGCGGTGCATTTGAAATTTCATGTAGGGCTTGGAAACCTATTACTTGGATTTATCATGGACCCAAGGTATTCAGAATAAATTGTTTTCATTTGCTTTCGTATAGTACAATGATAAGAAAATATGAAGGTGGCGCAGGCTAATTAATTCTCGCGCCACATATGCACCGCTTATGCAAATTATTATTAAAGCCTCCAAAAAGTCCATATTAACTGCTTATTACCGCAGCAAATTAGCAAAAGCTATTTTAAATCCAATATATTAGTAATATTCCCATATTGTAAAATAAAATCGTACATATCTGTGTATAATTTAACTGGCTTAATTTCTTTCGCTACATAATATAGGTTCAGGATCTCGAAAAAGTTATTAGAACTCCGAAGATTTTGAGAACCTCATCGGAACCTTGGAACGACACTGTCAATGGGTGTTTTCAAATCAATTTCACTATGGTGGTGAGTCAAAAACACATCGTAGGACGATACAGTTGCGTATTTACGGAGAGTTCTAATGCCACAACGGAAACGAGCCTATTTCCAACCTCGAAAAAAACAAGACAGAGGTTTAAATCCCGCTTGTATATATTTTGGACTGGTACGCAGAACTCCTCTATAAGATTCGGAATAATAAATTATTAAGACGAGTCTAAAAAGTATAATGCCAAGTTTCAAGTTTTAATTTTGAATATACTGAATAATTCCTTAGAAGCCGAAAAAACAACGCTGATAAAAAATATGATTAACGGTTCGAACGGATTGGGGCCAACGGAGATCATCATACCTTGCAAGTCAAATGAGGCCAACGCTAGCGTTGAATTAGCAAAGAAGGTAAAAACTTTGAAATTGTATTTTAAATTTATTTTGGAACAGAACCGTGGTGCTACTGCTTATGTAAAGCGTTCATATCATTTCATGGCTTTATTAAATAAGTGCTATTCCTGGATCAGTACAAAAATTGACTGGTCTCACTGTAGTTTAACACGATATACGATAGAATTAAGTAACTAAATAAAAGCCAATGAAAGGCTAATTAATACAATTGGGTAATCAATATTATTATCCATTTTCTAATACATTTTTACAGATTAGAAAATAATTTTATTGCTTCCCTGAAAAGAGGAAAGAAGTCCCGACACATGAAAGCTATTTGTATAATCATAATCAATAATTGAAAGTACCATACTATTTATTATATTTTCGAACGCATAATGGGCAAAATTCGTGAGTGTCACTTAATAAAAATAATAGATACAAACAATAGCTGCTGAACCTTGTTTGCACTCATGATGAATGTGACCTTGAACTGTTAGTACCGCCAAATATTATTCCAAAGTATTTAAATTGGTTGACTAATTCAATTGTACAATTACATATTGCATTTTAATAACGGAATTTCACCTTCAGTTGTATCATGCAACTTATGAAAAATCATTAATTTTGTTTTGTCAGATTTTATAGGTAATAATTCATTTCTGCACACCGATTATTTATACTGTCTATGAGGTATCTGGTAGACTAAGTGCTAGTTCAGTTTAATTTTTTCCAGACAAATAAAAAACAAGATCGTCGGCAAACAATTTCACAAGGCAAACATTTTGTGAAGAATATTCTACTAATCCTACTCCATTGTAATACATAGAAAATAATAGTGGAGATGAAGTTCTCCTTTGGGGGCAACTTCTATTTATTAGTACAAACTGCTTCGAAATAAAATCCCCTGATTTAATTTTGAAAGTGTGATTAGAAATATATGCAAATAGGTCTCAATTAGGTGTAGGATAATGACAATGACGGGATCAATATTTTATAATCTGCATTTCTTTTGCAACCTTTTCCTTTGAAGAGGGCACAATAGACTTTTTTTACCCCCTTGGGTTCAGTTCGTTTTTGTGTGAAACCGAATTGTGTGTCACTAAAATTGGGAATATAATTTTTTTAAGCATTATAATTCATTCATTTTGCAAAATTCCGGATCCCTATGTTTACCCTAAGGGCTATGAAACTATGAACGGGCTCTAAATGCATTTGCTCCCGATGTACTTAAACAACAGACACTCTTTCTTTGAAGCTTCTGAGTTAAAAAGTGTATGCATTCAGGAACATGCAAAAAATCGGAAAAGATACAGAAAATGATGGAGATTTTTTTAGGCTGGCCAAGAATTGTCTAATGTATTGCATAGCTACAAGAAATAATTAGGGTAACCTAGCGGTGGGTCTATTGTTTATACTATGATGGCTCCCAGGGATGTTCATGCGGTAGATATTTCATTGCCAAGTATAGTATTAGATTTTCAAGGCGTCAAGGCTTTTTGAATGTCATTTGTAGTTATAAAGTCTGAGTATATTCCATTTACTTTTAAACTCGATTTTAATTTGCTGCTTATATATGCTAAAACCGCATTTCAACTTTTCAATATTTCAGGATTTGAAACAAGGCGTGTTCAGAATAATCACAACACAAGACTATAATTTTACTTACGATGCGTCTAAGGGATTTCTTATCACACCTTCATCATTCATGCATGATGATACACCTGGGACATACAAATGTCTTTACGAAATGCCCGTCCATGAAACACAAACGGAATTTTTCGTCAACAGCAAATTTGAAGTTGAGGGTAAAAAACATATACTTGGAAATTGCTTCCCCCATTGATTTTATTTATGGTCAAAGTAATTGAACCTGAATATTTTCATTTCCAGGCAAGTCAGAAAAAACCGATGACCTGGTAATTCAGTTGAACAAATGGAGTTCTTGTGAATATTTTACTTGCTCCTCTAAAACAGGGGAAACAATACCAGCCAGGTTAAAAATCATTGGATGTGAGAACCCAGTGCATTGCAATTTACTTTGGGAACCGACCTATTCAGTAAGATTCCCCAATAAACCTTTAAAGATTTCCGTAGTAATAGTAATAAATACAGCGACCCAGATTTGTCTTACATCATGTACTGTTGTAGTTTTTAAGCGCCATGCGTCCCTACTCTTCCGATGTTGACCACGTCTGTGACCCGACAAAAACGATGATTGAAATTAAGGCAGGGTTGGTTGTTTGTAGTACAGAAAACGGGAGCAAATATCAAGTAGCTGAGTATTATACAATTGACGATCCAGATTCTGATGATAGTGAGGAAGTGAAAGGATTAGGTACGAATAAATGCAATTTTTCTTAATAGTACAGGACGCCGGATGATAAAAATGAGCATTATTCAATCCCTTCATATCATAATTAGATGCAATTATTTGCATATCTCTTGAATGTAGTTGTGGTGAACCATACAAAAGTTTACGAGAAGCTCTCGTTGACTACAGACCTTTTCGAACGGGATGGTGACGAAGAATATACTTGCGTGGGTCAAAATGTTAAGATATCGTGCAAAGCTCCCCAGTATTTATTTGCTGACAACATTCAACTGGTTGTCAAATACCAAAATGGTTCCATGGCGAGCGTACTCAGCAATGGTAAGTTTAATTACTTTCACCAGTACAAATATCCAAAAAGGTAGCTCATAGTTAATACAACACATTAACTCATTAGTGTAACATGTACTGTCACTGTCAATCAATGCATGTATACTGGTAAAGTAATATACCAGTGGGCTTGGAATTTTAGATTCGGTCTTAAAGAGGACTTCGAAGAATGGATATTTTGAGTATAAATGGAGTTTGACCGCTTCATCCACTCACATCAGAAATTACGTCTGCATGGCACCCTTATTATTATCACGGGAGTGGAGGAGTATTTCTACAAAAGATGTCAGAATTATAAGTAATGTGCTCACAATGACGTACCTGAAACAAAAAGTATAAAACTGATTTACTTTTTGTATCGACTGATCGACTCATAAGATTTTGACTTTGTTGAACTTATCGCAGATGGGTCCCCACCTATAATCCTCACCAACCACATTAAGAGTACCCCTCCGAAGGTGACATTTAACAGGACCGCTGAGAATATCAGTATCTCTTGCGTTGCGTATGGTGTTCCTCGTCCTTATTTCCAATGGTACGACCCTGATGGAAATGTAAGAGTTTGTACTACTTGTTCATACTGAAGCATTTTATATAAAATACATATCGGGGTTTCGCTGTATCCAAAAATTAATGAATATTTCAATCACTCTGATTCATTGAAAATGTAAAAAAAATGTATGATATTCCCCATTAAATTGTTTTTTTATTATGCGATGTAATAGTTCTACAAAATAATATAAGGGACATTTGTGTTCAGGAATTCTCCTTATCCTACAAAACCATGTGGATGGCAAGAGACAAGGTAAGTTATCAAAATGTCACCGTTAGTTATTTGAAAATCCCTAGTATCAAAAAATTGGGAGCGGATTTACCGGGCAGATGGACTTGTAAAGCTCACAATGTGTTAAACCCGCCGGCTACATACTCTATAGATATTGAATTTGCTGAGGGTATGAGAACTCATTATATTTCTAAGTTAACATTCGTATTTTTTTCTTTTTGTGCATATTTACCTGAACCTCCATTACAAATTTGTGTTTTGAATAGATATTTCCAATGCATATAACGTTTCTCTGCCTGATAACGTTTCTCAGCCTATGTCTTGGGTTCCTATAATCGTGGTTACTTTTGTGTCAGTTATAGCCGTTATTATTCTTATCGTCCAGAAGAAAACCATGGATAGAAGGATAAAAAAGGTACGAATAATTTACCTTCCATGACAAAACCGTAGCTTTTTTAAGCTAAGTCGATGAATTTATTGGTATTATACATTTATTTTTAGTTTTTTCACACCTTAAAATATATTTGATTATTTTATTTGTAGCTGAAAAACATGTCCAAATTAAGCATGGATAAATTCCTTAGGGGAGATCCCAAGATTCTAGAGCTTATTAAGAATTCAGCAGAAATCAATGGACACAAATTAGCACGTGCCATTCGTTACGAGAAAGAAAAGTATGAGATTGTGAACCCTGATGATGTTGACAAAGGTACTCTAAATAGGAATTGTAAATACCTATACACAATTAGTTATTAAATTAACAAACAATTTATTACTCTTGCTTTATAATTTACATGTATCTTGAAGTGTTAAATTGTTGTGGTACACAACTGGAGATTAAATTCCGTAGTATGTACTGGGGTTTAATGACTCTAAAATTTGTTAGGGAAAAGTACCTTCGTTAAGCATTACACTATAGTATATTTTTGACCATTTCACCAAATTTGTAGGAGATTATCCCGATAGCTCAGCGATTTTAGGCGCGGGATATTTTGGCTTGGTAGTCAGGGGTACTTTTCGCCAACCCGATGGACAAAGGATACCTGTAGCCATTAAAATGCCAAAAAAGACCCCTGATTACGATCAGACAGAAGTTCTTCAAGATGAATTAAAACGTTTGGCTTACGTTGGCGAACATCAACACGTGATTCGTTTAATAGGTGCAATCACCGCGGATATTGCTTACGGTATGTTTAAAAGTTATAAACATTGAAAACTTTATCCCTACAGGTAAAAATTGTCAAATATTTCAATGATCATCATGAAATTCAACGTAAGCCAAGATTTACCAATTTGCTTGCTCGTCTGTACCTATGTTGGGGCCTGGGGCCAATTGGTTCAGACGTTCAGAGATCTCAAATGGTTTAACCCCCCCCCCTCCCCCAGATTAAATTATGTCATTTAATAGAGTGCAAAATTTTAAAATATTTTCGTTCTTTACATATTAAGGTAAAATCCAAGTTCTACTTGAGTACTGTGAGACAAGTTTGGAACAGTTTTTGCAAAAGCATGGAGCATACTTCGTTGACGAAATAAAGGACGACAAAATTTTTTATGCTGATGTAAAATCCAAAACCGAAGAAGATAATCAGTCTGCTAAGGAACAAATTCAATCGGGTGGCAACACGTAAGATATATTGAAATCACGGCAATTAATTTTAAACAGAGATAGTGTGGAACTGTGCTGCTGTTGTTAGTGCAATCTTTAATAATTATTTCTGGTGTGACCTGCAGAGGGTACGCACAAATTGCTTTCGTTGGCTTATCATTCAGAACTTTTGATCTGATTCGTTGGTCATACCAAATATCTTGCGGAATGCAATACTTAGCTTCGAAGAAGGTAAGTAATTTTTCAAAAATTATCTTACACTCTCGAATTTGTTACTTGCTCAAAATGTCATGGAGGAGAAGATAACTCATTTCCTTTATTTCATGCATTCGTAATGAAGCTAATTCACCGGGATTTAGCACCCCGAAATATTCTGATCAAGAATGTAAGTGGGCAAGAGTTGGGGGATGTAAAAATCACGGATTTTGGATTGTCAAAGAAGATGCAAAAGAAGCAGTATGAATACACCAAACTTGTTAAACAAAATGAATCAGGGCTAATACTTGTAAGTCCAATGTCTAATTTCTATAAATAAAGTTGTGAAAAACATATTAAATGGGTACAAAACATTTAACCATGTACAACTCCCTTAGCCCTGGCGACACCTGGCTCCTGAGCTTCTAAATGAAGACAGAATGGTATTTTCCCAGGCAACGGATGTATGGTCCTTCGGCGTCACTATTTGGGAAATGTTCTCTTTAGGGGAGCGTCCTTACAGCAACTTTGAAGAATATGGCGGAGCATTTATCAATGCCGTGAAATTTTTAAATCTTCGGAATCCAAAGCCGAGAAATGCCAACACGGAAATGTAATGTGTCTGTTGTTATAATGCAATTTATAGGGCTTTGTGGAATGATAAAGATAATCTCAAATATTTTAATTAGATACGATATTATGCAAAACTGCTGGGACTCAGATCCAAATAAACGACCCAAGTTCACAGAGTTGACTAAAACATTCCTGAATCTTCTACCCAGCGAATATGTGAGTTCAATCCCCCAGAGTGTCTACGAGCCTCCCAATTTTGTAAGTGGTGTTACCCAAAAAATAAAATTAATCGGCAGACTTTTATGGTTTATAATGTGCTAGTTCTCACACATCTATCTAAGTCCGTGCCTTAACATGTTTGCAGGATGTGACGAAATTAGAGCCTCTGTTACCAAAACCTGAAAATTTGGAGAAGTTAAAAGTCGAACAGGAGACGCAAATATTAGACAGTAATCACGGCTGCTGTCACTTTCTCCATCACTCTCTTCCTTTTTGGTCCCTTAATATTCCGCAACTGTCAATACCACAGAAATGAGGAGAAAGGCAGAAATTATAGGTTTTTTAGTGTTGTTGCTTATAGCGTATATTCAATGATTTTCCTTATGGATCTTTTTCCTCCTAAATCAAATCTTAAGTGATTTTAAGTGTGAAAATGCTACGTGTACATAATTATTACGTCTAGTCAAAACAAGTGCTGTTTTAAATGTACATACGTCAAGCTTTTTAATCGTTTTTTAATGTCATTAATTTATTTGTGATAATGTCCACCTACTCTATACAAAGCTTATTGCTCTCATTCTTGTGGAAGACTCTCATGTATTTAGATCTATTGCAGTTATTATATTTTAAAGTATTGAAGTAGGAGACTTTGATTTTAAAACTGTGGGGTGGAACAAATATCTAAATCTGTTCATATTTTGTAATAAAAGTTTACCCAAATATACCTAACCTGGCACTTATAGTCAAGGCAAATCAACCATCCCTAACAATTCCATATCCATAGATGGAGCCGAGGGATATAAAAAGATGAGTAGGTAAAATGTTTGTAATTTACTCCTTTTACGGTATGGGAATGAGCTTGTGAGATGTATAATGGTGCGTGCTGTGTAGGTGAACCTTACAAAAATCAAAGTATGCCTATTGAAAGAAACCAGTGCAGGGTTAGATATGGATATGATACTCACTGCAATAATATTTTTATCCTGATATAAACAAAAAAATTAAGGAAGGCAGCGGATACATAAATTCATCCAAGCATAGAGAGAGAGGAGCACAGGTGTACATGACGTGTAAATAAAAACAGATAGTATAAAGGGAGTGCTAAAAAAGTCCTCCCCTACAATGCATGCTAATATTTACAGACTGCATAAAATTATAGGCAATTCCGGCAGATGTTCATTATCTCATTCACGTATGTTCATATTCTATAGTTTACCCTCAGAAACCAGGTTTAATCAGTATCTCTCCCTACGGTCCACTTGCTTCAATATGCGTAGCAATGTGGAGCACGAAATTACGTGATCATGCTAACCACAACTATGTAGGAGCACTATCACAGATACTAGTTCGTTTACTTATACACAGGAAAAGAGTACGGCGAACACTGCTCTGTGAGAGAATACTAGTATCTGTGTATATATGTAACCTCAGCAGACACCTAGAGCTTCACCCTCGTTAAAAATCACAGAGACATGAAGAGTAAGTTTCCTGTCTGAATTTTCCCAAACCTGACTGAAGAAAACATGTAGGATCACATCATGATATGAACTTAATAGCGCAACCTATAATCTGAATCCGCTGAACCTGAACTGATACCTTCAGGAGTATAAAGAACCACAAAAGATGATGAATGATACATGCAGAGGCACTGAGGCTCAACTTACTATACTACTATGGCAATAAAGCCCAGCAGCAATAACCGTCCTTGACTCCACTCAAAGAGAACACAAAGAACATACGAATCCTTGAATCAATTTGATCACACATTTTTTTCGTGAGAAATTCCACTCCATATAATCATCTTCCATCCCATGTTCCAGCTCTGAAAATTACAACAACACGACGTTTTCCAAATGTTTTTATTGCCATCACGTTCTCCCCTGCTTCCGAGATAGTACACACAACATGGATAATAGATAATTTACACTTTCGAAATATAAGGCAGATCGCTTCACCCAGAAACGCCGGAGCATCTCCGAGGACGACCTGTACCCCCCAAAAATTCACTGTTCAAGACTGAACATCAGTCAAGCGTCAGCTAGACTCAATATTTTCCTTACTCATTAATTTAAGGCACATGAGTTTAGTCCACCGGATAAGGGTTGTACCTATCCGAAAAGTAGACAGGACTTACGAACGGCTGCACCTACTTTCCGTGAAATTAACGTGACGCATACCGGAAATTCTCAGTAAACCCATCATAAAAACAAAGCAGTGGCAAATAGGAATGAAACCAAATTAAGAATATTAATGAAGAGTAGCAATAATCGTTACGACCTAATTAGAATACATTGTGGTACATATAGGATATGTATAACAAATAAGTCTATATAACGAATTCGTACGCATAAATATGGTCGAAAATTTTTAGAAACTGGAAATTACACCTAGGACGTAGGCCACCAGAAATATTGTTTGCTTTGATATCAATTAAAACTGATTTATTGACTGTTTTCATTAGTAAACACTTTTTAAATAAGCAATTCATAATACGTAAAATAGTTAATTTATTAAACAATACTCGTAAACTGAAAATAAATTACTTTGTTTTAAGTTAATTACATATTGTATTCACCATACGAGTCGGAATTGTGTCTGCGTTGAAGTCAGCGTGACATGTTTCGGAAGCACGACAAACTACGGAGCTGAAAGATTTCCAAATTGACTTAATTAGAGTGTGGTACAAAAAACTATTACATTGGAGACACGTACAAGAAATGACAGTGGCAAAAAATAATAATAATTTCCGCTTGAACCTTCATGAAATGAGATAGTATTAAATTTATAATTATATTGGTAAAAGGAAATAGGAAATATGACAATGAAGTTAATACCTATTACTGTGATCATCCGTAGCACTATTAGAGTTAATATTGGCGTCATGATGATCATTTGGTCTCTGCCCTCTTGGTTCTCCCTGGCTAGGCCTCCGGGCATTTTGCTTATTGTGGTCATTGGAATTCCGCTTGTCTAGATCAGTTTCTAAACCAAGTACAGAAGAGGAAAGTTAGAATTTCGAGTGAGGAGATCATTACGATTTGAAAATTATGACTAACACTAATACCAAGTTGTAAGTTGGTTGGGTTATATTTAATAAAATTATAGCATTTCGCTGTGGTGAATTACTACAGAAAAAATAGAAGGAAATAACAAATATAATTTTTTTAAACTCACCATTACTTGGAGAAAAGTGTCCACCACTTTGCTCCTTGTGATTATTATTTGGTTCGTGTGGTCTGGAGGAAGTCACAGGACAAGCTCCATTCCTGTCTAACCATAAATGACGAAGACCACCTTCTGCCGTCAAACGATCCCTAAAAATAAGAAAACAGAATATTGACTGATTATCTGTAAATGCTTCAATGGCTTGGAGTGATAAACGCGAGCATGAAGTTCAAAGGAAACGACGAGGATAAATATTTACAATTTACAAATCATTGCTTACTTTGGACTGATGATAAGAAGTTTTTCAATGAAGTCAATCGCTAGCGGTGACACAGACTCAAAATAATTTTGAGGGAAGGTAAGTGCCCTTTGTGAGATGTTAAGGAATGTTTCTTGCTTACAATCGCCACCGAAAGGAGAGACACCGGAAAGAAGAACGTAGGTTAGCACACCCATGGCCCAGCAGTCAGTTGCTAATGTCAATGGTTCATAATTTAAAACTTCGGGAGAAACGTAATCGGGCGTCCCTAATAACTCTCGAACCTACCCAACGATTTGACATCAAACATACCATGCATAAATTAAGGGATAACAGCAAAGCACATTTCAAAAATATTAGCAAAACTATGAAACTATCGCACATAAATGCGGCCTGCCAAACACACAAAACTGGAAAAGTTAAGGGTGCATGCACAGCCTTGACAAAAAATTAATTAATAAAGACAAGTATAAATTATGTAGATAACAAATAAAAATATAATAACCTCAATGGAACCGGAGAGATGACGACTCACACCAAAATCACACAATTTTACCCGGCCACCAGGCAGTGGTCCAGTTACTACCAAATTCTGTGGCTACATTAAAAAGGGAATACGGACTTTAAAAAATTAGAGCAGCAAATTAAAATGTACCCCTCAAAACATTACGACACAACGCAACTCTATAAATAATGCATTATGCATCTCATAACTCATTCTTCTTGTTCATACACTCACAATGACAAACTTTCCAAGTACTTCCATTCCACTAACATTAAGTACCAAGGATTCACAATTCGAAACAACAACAACACTCAAAACATTTGCATCTCTAATATGAGGCAGTACCAAACGAACATCACGAGGTAACAGATAAAATAATATTTTATGCCCTAATTTGCATAAGTATCCAAAAACCTCGATACTACAAGATAAAACTTTTAATAACCTTGATGTCCAGATGCGCAATGGAACGCTCATGTAAGAATAGAAGACCTCTTAGCGTATCTTTTAAAACTTCTATACAAATCGGTTCATCCAAATATTCTTCCGCATCTAATACCGTCTGCAAGTCTCCACCCTCGGCTCTAAAACAATCACACATTTCCAATAAATCCCACTTTTAACTATATAATCTCTCCTCACATTCCCCCACTAACCACCCAATCCACAAAGAGCATCAATAATTCAAAATTGTAATAGTTCCATCATCACTCACAATTCCAATAGCAGAACCGTGTCCAGGGGTGTTTCAAATACTTTGAACATCTGTACTATAAACGGACAATCTCGAGATAAGTCCAATACTGCAACTTCATGCCAAACCTACAAACAAAAATAATCCCAAAAATTAATATTCAACACACAATAATCCAAAACAACACCCCACAATGTTTCACAATTCTCTCCCCAAATCCATTCTTCCACCCTCAACCTCTCCACATTCAAATCAACCATCACATTCATCTCAAAATTTCTCCAAAATTTCCTTCTTACCTCCTCAGGTGACGTCCTTCTTCGCTTACGAATATATTTAGCAGCAAAAGCTGTACTATCACGTTTATGAAATGCCCTCCTCACTGCAGCAAACTTTCCTCTACAAAACAAAACAAACAAATTAAACTCACTCCATCAGCTCCATGAACACCCCAATCTCTAAAAATTCTAAAATTCACATATCAATCCATCCCAATAAACAAAACCCTATCAAATTCCCCTCACTAAAAACTAAATTCCACCAAATAAAACACTTAAAAATTATTTCACCAAATTCGCAATCACCCCCAATTAATTAATTATACCACTTTAAACCCATATATACTCTCCACCACATTATGTATCAAGGTCATCAACCAAAATAACTTCCCCCACTTCAAAAATCTTCCCCAACTCCCCCAATTCCACAAAATTTACATCCTTCCCCAGAAAATCCTCCCAAAAATCCCACTTCTCTCAAAATTTCATTCCATCCAATTTAAATTCAATTTACCTCGCAAATGGATGAGGTTCAACTTGGAAGTCAAATTCAATTATTTTATCCGATAGTAACCGAGCACGGCTTGCTTCCCCAGGGAAGAGCAGCCCGGATTTTTCCATTCTAAAACCACGTCTTATTATATAAACAACACTATTTCTAATATATAATTAGTTTCTTCACTTTTAAACTAGACAATTTTTTTTTCAAATTCAACGAAACTACTACTTCAGACTACGAGACAAGTTTTAACGGATTCACAGCACATATCCACACAGCAAAACAACAACATAGGACGAGAGTACGATACGAGAACGAGAGATGAGCGAGTCTATAGGCACGAACGAGTCCATATAGAAACTGTACTGTACTGTAAAAAGTATAGACGTGAGAGAGAGAGAGAGATGGATGATGAAGAACTTCACTTTGCCAAGCAATATAAGAGCAACAGAGGCATAGTGCTGCATTTAGCAGTGGCAACTGGCAAGAAAGAGGAAATTGAGAAAGTAAAATATTTGAATCCTTTGCGCCTCTACTTTTGTATATATTTGTGTCTAAATGCTGCGGACGTCTACCGCGGGAATCAACTCCCATTTGACCGTTACCTTACATACATACAATGTTCGTTTAACTTGCATACTATGTACATACCTACACAGAGAGTCGTAGAACTCCACAGTTTTTTAGACTGTTTAGAAGAGTATCGTCAATAGCTCACCATAAAGGGAGAAGCTGCACCTGCCCATTAAGGGATACCGTTCTTCCTCTATCCTGTGTATGTATAATATGTACAGAGCTGTATGAATGTGCCAGAACTGTATGCAATATGCAATAATAATAGTGAGAGGCACACAATGTAATTTTTATACATGTACTAGCTCAATCTAGGATAATGTTATAAATATTAAAACGTTACTGTCTCTGCCTCTACCGCTGGTTGTCGCCCCTGAGCACTCTCAACTCCAACTGACAATAATATAGTGTAAAGGTTCTTACTGAAAGCTTATTTTTGGCAAGCTATATTGGCCGGACGTGATCAAGTTTTGAGAATGGATGAGGTACGAGAGTTGTGTCTCGATTAAAATTCAGAACAACGGACAGAAGGTTAAATACTTAATTTGAGCAACGTCTGGTAAATATGAAATGTTCTTGGAGAGTACAAAAAAAATGAAGATTGTATATATGTGGGAGGTTCCAGGCGATGAGAAAGGGTGGAAGAATGGATGCTATTTTATTTTGCTGTGACAATGGATGATTAGGGAAAAGAATTTGTGTGAATAAAAAATTATTATTATTGTAAATGACACATTTTAAATTACACGCATACTAAAGAAATTCAAAGGTTAACTTAACTTGGAGGGAAGGGAATAATGACAATGGTTGGGGAGAGAAAGGGAATAAATATTGGAGAGGGAAGAATGTATAATGACTTAATTTAATGACTATATTTTCATGGTTAATGACATGATGAGAAACTTGAGAGAGGTTTTATGGGGTGAGATCATACTTTGTTTATGTTTATATATAGTTTGTACATTCCTTGAGGAAACTTTGGTGGGTGGAAGAGAGGGGGGAGTTTTGTGTTTGAGGGGGATGTGATGGAGTTGAAGAAGGGCGATGAGGAGGGGGGAGATTTAAGGGGAAATTCTGGTTAGAACTGGAATATATTTAGGATGTGGTGGAGAGAGGGGAGATTTATTGCCAGAAACGTTTTTCCTTGACGATGAATTTTGTGGGATCGGGTTCAGGAACTAAGGGTGGAGCTAATTCGGTGGAAGTATTGGCATTTCCGTTGGCATTCGAGGAATTGGTGTTTGCGGCTACAGCTGCGGCTTTGAAGGTTTTCCGGAATTCTGAGGAGATTTCTGTGAATGTATTTTCCCAGTCCCAGAATTCGTCGTTCTAGAGATATGGAAGGTTTGAAGGTTGATGGAAGTAATACAAATAATGAAGGGGTTGATATATTATGTTACTGTTTTAAAATACTTTGTTATTGATGGAATGTATTTGTACCTCAACGAGGAATCTTTCTGGAGTTAGGAATTTGCATAGTTTCCTTAAACTAACTCCGTCGACGGTGGAGAAGGGTTTGTTATTGACTAGGTCTGCATCCAACTCTTGTAGACTTGTTATTTGTTGGATTTTATACCTGGAAAAGTTATGGAAGTATTTATTAGCATGCTTTGCATTCCTTCGCAATATCAGAATTATTTTATGAAGAAATTTTTGGTCAAGTGAGATTTGTGGATCTTTTCCATGATTGAGTCTTACTCTGGAGCAGATGCGACTGTCATTGTTAGATCCTCAGATTGAAATTCTTCCAGGTCTGGAATGTATTCCATTAGCTGAACCTCTAAAATATTAAATTAATTACTACTGATGGTTTTGTTGGCATTTAATATTTCAGTTCAGTATACATATTTCAACAACAACATCGTTATACAAACGAAAATTATTTGCTCAAAATGAAAAATATCCCGTCAAGTGTCTCATAATGTCTCATTTAGAGAAAAACATGTCGTTCTTTGAGTACAATATACTCTTTCTTATATTTCTGATTTAGTCGTGTGATGCTATTTACCATTTGTCCAAAAATTCTTCTGCAACATGAAAGTTACAAAAATTATTATTAACAAATTAAAAGACAGTGGAATAGCAATTACCCGCAAAGGCTGCTTTCCCTCCCCCAGATGGCGACTGACTAGCACCTGTCATTGGACGAATGTTAGAGGGCGAAGTGATCGCAGCAGTTCCAGGTCGATTACTCGAAGTCATGCCAGGAGGTGATATTGATCTATAATTGAAAACAGAATTATTATTAAGAATAACTACCGATTATTGCCATAGAAAAATAAATGAACCATTTTCATTCATTGTAGTAATAATTAAGTAACATTACTGCATTTTGCATAGCTCCTGGAGCACAGCAACTGATAAGCTTAACCTTATCGCTTGACCATCGAGAGAGAACGGGATAATT
>JAQFXU010002285.1:0-21798 GCA_034693705.1 Spatulosminthurus flaviceps
AATTTTCCTTATGAATGAATTGTTGCATTTTATTTAACAGCTATATATAATGTTAGATATTACAGTGAAGGCTTGGTCGTGGGACGAATGAATGGAAAAATGAGTTGAGGTGACAGTAAATTGAAACTGTAATAGCTCATGTTTGTAGATTGTAGAATTGCGTGTGAAATGTTATGGAACTACGAAGATATATTTATACTGAATTTTCCTGAGTATGTGTGTGTGTGTGTTCAAGCTGCAGAATTTGTTTGGAGCTTATACATTCGCAGTACGAAATACAGGTATTGCGGAGAGTCCAAACTTATACATTTACATGTTTAAATGTAATTACCGTGCGTTTTGAAACTATACTAAAAATCTGACGTGGAGAAATGTACTGGGAAATCTGTGCTTTTGCTTCAGGTTCAAGGTATATAGCATTAAACTTATAGGAGTAAATTTATATAGTTATAAGTAAAGAAAAGTCAAGGGGAAATTATTGCGTGACTGCAATGAAGGAAATAATTGAAAGTGCGAAAAAAGGCGGAAGCCCGAGTGTATGAGAGCTATGCATATAAACGGTAATTACTATATAGTTAATTTCTATACAGTAGAATATTTTATGTAAGAAACGGAGCAAAGATGAATGAATGGATGAAAACACATGAAAAAAAGGGGGAAAGGAGTAAAGTGAAAAGTTGAGTTGAGGAAGTGGAGGAGAAGGAAAGAATGGGTCCTGGGTATTATAGCGGGAATATTGGGCGGGAGGTCTGGTGTGCGATTCATTTAGTATGTGTGTGTGTGTGTGTGGGGAGGGGGGAAATGAATGCAGGGAGTTGGTTAAAAACGAGGTCATTCGAGGATTTTTTTATGCTCAAAATTCTAGAGTTTATCTTTAGTTTTGGCTTAGCCTTGGTGAGAAGGCCTTGGGTGTGACGGGTGTACAAGATGTCAGTTGGGTTACCGACGTCCGACTCGGATTCATTCATCTCAATTGGCCGTTCGTTCCATTCATGGCTTTTCCCATGGCCGTTCCAAGTGACGACTATCCGCTCTCTGTATCACCTATTCCTCGTCGTCTCTCTCTCTTTCCTTCTGTTTATAATCCCAAGCCTTTTTTTTCCTTTTGGCCTTCTCCCGCTCCCCAAAACTGCCAACTAGCTCGTACTCAATCTCTAATCGATAAGTGCTTCAAACTCATATGTACTCATGCATGTAGCCAGCGGTATACTTTACACTGTATATAGTAGAGAGAGAGAGAGAAAGACAGGAACACATGCGATCCTAAACCATTCACTCCCTTTTCAAGGCTTCCCATATGTATATATACGTTTCCCCTCCCGCACTTTCCTCACTCCGCTTTCTCCTCGAATTTTAAGCTCATTTCAACTCTTATCCGATAATGACACCATCCCATTTTGACCTTTAAGCTTTCCCAACAATCCACTCATTTTCTAGCATTGAAACAATTTGAATATCAGTGTCTATTTTTGGATCATCTGTAAACCCTCCAAAGCTATTGTATAAATTTATTTGAATGTTATGCGGGTGGAAGGGAACTTTTTTGAGGGTGCGAAGTAGGTCAGCCTGGCCTTCACTTCCCTTTTGTCGTCATGGGATGTTTGCCCCTGCCCTGTAGAAAGCTCCCCTGCGTATGTACCTCCATGTATAATATTCTCCCTTTACCACCAACACTCTTCTACTTTCTTCCTAAAGGAATTTCACTTCCTGATTATCATCCACCAAAACAAACGACACCGTTTCCTATGGCCTCTTCCTGTATATCCCAAGCTATACGTATAAGATGAAAGGAATGTATTTATCAGAGATGCGTTATATGATATACACGTATCAAATATATGTTTCCATCAAGTTAAATGCTCACGTATACTTTCCCCTGAATATGAATAGGCTATAATGCTTGGAGGCTAACAGAGAGAATAGGGAAAACCCCGTGGATTCCATTCAGCCCCCGATTCGGGCCTTCAGCTCTGAATTTAAGAATGAAACCGTGGTGTTCCTCCTGTAGTTGTATATAGCTCTATGTATTTTCCACGTATGTAGATGGTTCTTTGGCTTTTATAGCATCTTGCGCTCCTCCGCCATTCATTCATGGTATGGAAGGAGGAAAAGAAGGGAATTATTAAAGAGCTTGGCTCCGCATCACAGAACTGACTCAGTTGAATGAGTTGAGTTGACTGGTGTATAAGATATTATTATATGGGAA
Source organism: Spatulosminthurus flaviceps (assembly GCA_034693705.1). Classification (NCBI taxonomy): domain Eukaryota; kingdom Metazoa; phylum Arthropoda; class Collembola; order Symphypleona; family Sminthuridae; genus Spatulosminthurus; species Spatulosminthurus flaviceps. Next base: position 2,207 of record JAQFXU010002285.1, read on the forward strand.
GAGGAGAGGAACACACACGGGTCTCTCTATGCACTCAACCAGTCAATACTAAAAAAAACCTTGAGTTTTCTCCAATTCATTCGAGCATAACCAACAAACCACTTTTGTCTAATATGATTTCTCTCTATAATATCATTAAGGATTTTCTGCTTGTTTACTTACTCATAGCTCTCTCTCTCTCTCTCTCTGTCTCTCCTGATACTCTTTGGATGGATGAGGAAATGTGTGTAGTCTAGAGCTGATTATGTCACAGTTCTCTACGTTTCAAGATACATACGTTGTTTACATACATCGTTAGACAGTTCCACAGAATTGTAAGACTTGATAATATAAGGAAATAAATAATCTGTAGGGTTGTAAAAAATATTGGTAATCTATACATTTATACATACATATATCGTCTAGAACAAAATAAAAATTTTAATCATCAATCATGAGAAATCGGTTATGATAAAGGTTTTCGCGACAAGTTGAAAAAAATATTGAGTCAAAGAGTGTCCATATGTTCTGAGAAAGCTTACAGAATGCTAACCTCAAAGTGTGAGAAAGCAGGTAGAAATGTTTGTGGTATTGAATTTATTCTATATATGAAACTATTATTAATGCTGCAGATGTTAGTTCACTTGTATTTAATCATACGGAGATCCTCTACGCTATAACTTTATTTCTTCAAACTGTATAGGCAAAGGAGTAGAGCATTGCGTTGAAACCCACTATACCCGAGGTCAAATTACAATACTTGAAGCCTTTCGGCAATAATTATATGTATATTGCATACCAGAATTCCCTTCATATGTATATGTAATTGTTTATCCTATTAATGTGTTCCTATCTAACGTGATCACATATATGTAGTTATACATACATAAGTTATGCTCGTATAATGTAAATGCATGGCTTCCTCTTTTGCAGAGAGGAACTATTACATGTAGTCAAGTATAGCCGCAGAACTACCGCATATGGAGAGATTCAAGTGGCACGTACGTAGGCATAGGCATAGATAAATACATATGTTTTTTCCCCCATTAACAAACGGAATATTTTTGTGAATGAAAAGATTGGAGAGGGAAGGAGGACAAATGCAAATTATGAATGAAAGTATGTATGTAAGTCATGTCGTAGGGCTGTTCCCCTCTTATAAATAATTATAAAGGGGAAGTACAAGCAAGCTCGTACATTGGATTATATGTCAATGGAAACTTACAAGTTGTTGGTTGGGCATTCGATTCTATTCCAGTGCTTAGTACTAAAACTATTCAAGTGAGTAATAGAAAAAAATATAGATTTCGTATTCATTTTGAATTTAAAAGGATTGCTATATTTGGATGTGTAGCTACTAATGTGGCTATGTATGTATGTATATAGTATAAGTAATGGAGAAAATAATATAAGGAGCTAAAAAGAGTGAGGAAAAAAGGTGTGTGAAGTGACACGTACTTATGTTTTGTTGGAGGAGAGTCTTGAGTTGTTTACTTTTTGCAAAGGTTTTAGCTCTATGCTTTAAGTATGCAGTGGTTATGTATATCTATAATATAGTATGTATATATATGGTTGTGTAAAGAAATGGGATTGAGAGGGGGCTTTAGTTTTTTTCCTACCACCATATCAAGGTTAAGTCTGAAAAATCGCTGGCTTAACATCTTTCCAGCGAGAGAGGATTTTAGCTTGGACTTTTATGAGAGTATCTCTGTAGTTTATGTTAATGGGATTGGATGGTTTATACATATGGACCAATTGTACATATTTAGTATATGGTCGTGATAATATGACAGGGAATGTCCCTGACTTACGATTGACGAGTCACTGTCTCTGTCTCGTCGTTTTTATTGTGATGGTGAATGAGCTCTGCATGTATATATATAGCCGTGTATGTATGTATGTGTGTGTGTGTGTTGGGCCTGGGTGATTGTAAATTGGATTTATATGGATGCGGGCATAGGGAAGAGAGAAAGAAGTGTTATTTGTGAGCTGCCTTCGTCACAGGTGGACAGTTTTGTCAATGAAATAAGATTATTGTGGGGAGTGGGCGGTTAAATCATGAGGCGGTTTCCCTCTCATGATTCTTATTTACTCACCTATAGTCTGCTCTGAAAGGTGTTAGGGAGTAATACCAGTTTCCACTCTTGGGATTATGTATCATCCACCATATAAAAACTGTCTCGGAGAATTTGCAGACTTATGGTGGTGGAGTGGTGTGGGTGCGACAGGCGGTGGTATATAGAAGAGAGGGATTAAATCTCATAGGATTTTTAATGGGTTCCTTGCCAAGACGTGGCTGTAGCAGTGTAATTGTGACAGTAGCAATGGCAATTACAAATAAGTTCTATGCATACGTAATAAGTAAAGAAAACGAACCATTGTATTACAAGGGAAATTGAAGAGGTGGGGATAATGAAAGGATTTTTTCTTTAACGTATAGTTTTTGTAGACAAGTACTTACTTGTACCTGTGCGAGGAGATAGTGGAATGGTTCGAGGAAGGATGTTATTTGGACTATTGGTGGGTGGATAAATATTTAAATTGGATTTACTCTTGATAGACAGGACGACTGAATAGAGCGCATAGTACTAAAATTGTGGCCTTGCTTTTGTATTGTAGAACCTATGCGCTCCGGCCCTATGAGCTTGGTAGGGTTTCTTATACATACTTTCTTATTAGACTTCTAGAATTTTGGTGTTTCTGTGCGTATGAAATGCTGAACTGAGCTTGCTTTTGTACATGTGAGGAAAAGTGAGGGAGTAGGAAAGAAAAGTAGATGAACGGGGAAGTGAATCGATCGGAGTTACACGTGCCTTGACCTAAACTGGAGTTGTTGCACGCTTCCTGCTCCCGCACCAGCTAATTCTTAGGGAAAGTGCGTATGTAGGATATGATGGTGCAGGGGAGCTGGAAAGGACTTGGCTGGTTGGAGCTTCTACCTATAACAATAGTATTTTGGTAGGAGGAAAAGTAGGTCTGTCGTCATGAGGCTGGTTGTGAATGAAACCCGCCGTTCTCTCTCTCTCCCTTCCAAATCCTTCATTCACATTCCTCTCGGACTAGTTTCCCCCCTCTCTTTCACATATGTGAACCCTAAAGCTTGGTTCACTTCCTACTAAACATAGATATGTAGATATATTTAGGCTGGGGCTTGGTGTGCGTAGGTACGATTCGATTCATAAGTTTCGCGGTGCGTGCAACTTACGTAATGCGTCCTCTTCCTATGTGTGTCACCCGCCCCTTAGAGCTCCAAGCCTCAAGATGTATGTTGGCTGATGGGGAAGAGTCAAGGAGAAATAGTCTTTCTATTTTTGCGAGCAACCCCCCTTTTTCCCTGGTTTTTCCTCGTGCCGTTGTTCTCTATATGGGACACGGCCGAGTCTTGACTTCGTCATCACGGGAACCAGCTTATGAATGAATGAAATAATACCCGCCTCTAGCTCCCATTCAATAGTTGCTTGTACGCACTAAATTCAACTCTTTTCCCTACCTCTCTATATATTTCTCTTCTCTAGATTTGGTAGTAAGTTTCTGGATACCTGGATCAGATATTGTGTACGTCATAGAAGTTTCTTCACCTTGTTATTTCCTGTATTGTAGGTCAATGTGGAGCTAGAATTCTTCTCAAGTATTACATTTTTGCTCTGTAAGTTGGTTCAAGTGTTTTTCAAGGATCCTTCCACGTGCAGGGGTAATGTTGTTTGAATGAATGAATTTGATAGGTGAATGAATGTGTGTGATAAAGATTTGAATGAAGACCCGTATAATAATGTGGTTGTATAATTCCGATGTAGACACAATCTTCAAGCAAGACAAATGTGCAGATGGTTTTTCAGCCTATTGCACAAAGACGTATCTTCCATTTCCTTTGAAAGAAGATGCTCGAAACGGATCCGCCTTTCCACACTCTGCCACTCTTTAATTTACTTTTGATGACTGTGGTAAGTATGGATATGATAAGGGAATCTATCTATAGTTTCTAATTTTCCAAGCTATTCTGCAACACTCCATATATACTATACATATGTATCCTACTACTGTTATTAATAATAATAATAAAATTTCAACCTCCTCCTCCTCTTCCTCCTCACAGCAACATGTATATGGTTATTTACTGTAACTGACACTATAGCCCATTAAAGGAAAACTGAGCTCTGTAAACATTTCTCGAGTGAAGGGAGAAGGCTGGAAGTTTTTTTATGTATTGCCCTAAATATCTATTTGCAGATATTTTCGTACGTCGTAAGTCATGGTGTTCTTATGTAATAATAAAAAAAAGTACGTCGGTAAAATATATACAGTCTGGATTTTTATCGTGAAAGGATATTATTTCAAAATCGGTTCGTTCCAAAAGCGTAAAGAGACGGAGATAGAAAAAAAAATTTAGGAAGCAAAAGTCGCAGTGTAGAGAAAAAAACGTATAGTATTTTATATCTATGGTTGTTATATATTTTGAGAATGATGACTAAGTATAAGTTATGGGTTTCATTCAATAGATAACTATAGGAAAGTTTTATGTTGCTTGCACGAGTCTTAAAAATGTAAACATTTTAGTTATGAAAGGAGATGGTATAGTGTAGGAGCCAAAGAAAATATCAAATATGCAATATATACGCGTAGACGTTTGCTTACAATTAGATAATATGCGAGTGTGTATTATATTATGTATTAAGTATTAGGTTTATCTCTTTGTTATTTTTACATGTGGTGCTCATTCGTCTGCGCTGCTTTGGCTCTGAATGCTTTTGTCCAAGTGCGGTGTATTACTATTAGCGATATTTTTAAACTTTATTATCAAATGCATGTGCTTGTGTGGCCCTAGCGGGTTTTTACTACAGGGTCGTATAATGTAGTAGTTGAAAATCAATTGAATTTACTACGCCTTCACTGAGGAATGCATTATTAACTTTAGTATTAAGTGGCTCACTTTAACTCACTCTAGCCACTTTGACAGAGGCGTAGAGGCAGTGTACCGCGTATGCTGTGTATGTATATAAGTAATCCATTATTTATGAACCCTTTATGCACAATGCGTCTGCCAGATGTTGACAAAACAGGAGAAAATTTTTTAAGTTGACATGAAATTCAAGTTTCACTTGGACGCAAGGAATTTCTCAAATGTACATCTAAGAAATGATTTAAGAAGTTGAGGACAATTGAAACACAACTGGAAATGTTGGTTGAGTTGACTCGTTTCTTATATATACTGCACATCTTTTCTATAATATACGCTAGTTTTATAAAAGTGTGGTATGAACCACAACATCCTGTTATTTCCAGCTCGGTGTGTGCGTGTATAGTGATAAATGTTACATCAAGATGAAGAAGCTCCGCATCTCACTAAACAATCATCATTATTAGAGACATGGTACATATAGGAATGATACTGCAAAATATTTTCACATTTACAGCATCCCATAGTCTCATAGGCATACTTATGCATTCCTCCGAACAATAACAAGTTAGCAAGGAGCAATTTTTAGTAAGCTCTCAGAAATGAATGGCACTTTCCTGTCAGTCCTATTTACACAATGCATAATTTACAACAAATCATTTTTTTTCTCCCTTACAGCAGACCTTAAAATCCTACACACGTCATCCATATTTCAGGATATTGTATACTTAAACTTTGCAACCATCTTCTGATTCATCATTTCCATCAGCGTGTCTTAGCTCAGCTTTTTAGTTATTTGTTACACAACTCCGCAAAGGATTAACTTCTTAAAATAAGAAAAAAAAATACTCCACTTTCTCAAATTAACGTAAGAAACCATTTACCTAGAGGTATACAGTGCATGCATTGATTGTCATCATCCAATTTTAGCTCTAGAACTTAAACCCTCATAAATGCAACCTTTTTCATGCAAATCACCCAACTCTCACTAATTTCACCCACACTTTCCCCGCAACTAATCTTCTCTCCAACGGTATAAGCCATCATGTTCTTTCAAATCTTTCCTTATTTACTCCTCTCAAAATTCTTAACGATTCCTATATATCTATGTAACAACTATATAGGATCATTACCTGCAGCAAAAGCTATATTTAACCAATCTTCTCACTTCGCTAATACACATTTACCCAATCGGGAATCCTCAAATTCAGACTTATGACTAAGACACGCCAATTGAAGGTACACATAATGTACCAGTAATCGTATACACTAACGTTCCTTAATTAACTCCCATACATATACACATACGCCTAAAAACACCTACGCCAAATATTATTTTAACGATAATCAATAAAAAAAGCTCAATGATATCCCACATTATGTATTGACTCCAAATTGCGGAGTTACTATGAATTAATGATGTCAATTTGGACAGTTAATTGGAGTCTCCCATAAGGTAACGATAACGATAAAATTTCTACTTTTATTTCCTTCTCACTATTCTTCCTCCCTCTAACTATTCAACTCCTATATACAAAAGGCTACCAATCAATTTCAACAGGCCAGAATACAAACCTGAAGGCTTTCATAGCATAAATTACAAAATGTTAAAATGCACGTAGACTTCAAATTCATAAAAACTCTACAGTAACTTATTCTGCCAGACATTGTACACACACACTATACAATTATGTATATTGAAAGATTCAAGTGTACCAAACTATCAAGGCTACTACTATAGTAATTACTATCAAGTCTAGAAAAATTACATTCACTTGTAATTCCTTGGAAGTACATAAGTGAAATAACTATGTATGCATAAAGGCACGGTGTACAAGCTACAACTTATGAATGAAAAATGTTATTGACATTTATCCTCATAACTTTACCTATACGTATACATTGAAACATTTTAAAATTCCAAGGAAAAAATATTCATGAATGAAAATTATAATCCCTGTATGTATGTACACGCTTGCAAGGATGCATAAACACAAATAATATCGGAATTAAATGAAGGTAAATACATACTATAAAACTATAGTCTCAAACATATGTGCTACAAACAAGAGCAAGAGAGAAAGAAGGAGCAAGACAAAATGAACAATGAAATTGAAGGGAAAATAAAAAAGTAATAGAAGTTTAAATAATAAAACAAGAAAAATATATCGAGCTTATACTTTGGGGTTTTTATGAATCGAACCTGCTTTTCATTGATGGTTACGAATTGGGGGATCTACAGGAGCAAATCATCGAGATCCCGCTGGTCCCCAATCTGCTCGTCAGCTCATCATCCTCCGCCATTCACTCGTGGCTCAACAATTGTCCGGAATGGGAGAACCTATCTCCAAATGACATAATTATAGGTGAGGATTTTATCATTTAAATGGAAGAAATAAATGGGAAATTTTAATTAGAAAAAAAATTGAGAGAGTATGGTGGAAGGGATAAATCGATGAAGATGGAACTAGTTGGGACTGCGGCGCATCGGGGGAGACGTTTTTACATTGGGGAGGAAAGCGTGGCGAGACTCTGACGAGAGGTGTCTTTCCCATTTCCTGTCTTCTATATACATACTTGATACTATCATATAAGCATGTAGGGAAGAGCATTGGAGCATTGTACATACTAAATGCTCCCTATAATCTTCAACACTCCTAAGCTATCGTTCCTTTTGCTTCGGTCCTGTTTTTCTGCATACATGCCTAAGCAAGCAGTCCATGTCCATAAACCTCGTTCTCCGACTTCGGGTTAAAACAGTTTTCTGGTGTGGACACGGTCGGGCAGTACTATTCACCGGTTCACGTCGTCGTCGTCAGTCGTCGTCACAAATTCATTTGTAGTAGAGAGTGCACCAAAAATCCTTATCTTTGAAGGAATATATAGGAAATTATTTCGAAACGATTATTATTTTTGAGTTCTGCTGCTGCAATAATAAAATTATTATTGTTGTGTTTCAAAACAAAAGCATTTGACAAAAGTTGTTGTTGGCGTGTACGTGATAAGAAATAATAATGCATGTATATTTATCAGAAGAATCAGTAAGAATTTGGAAATAAAGTGAAGTTTTTGAAAAAATTCTACACTCTTTGGAAAAATAAAGTGGATCTTTGATTATATAGTATTGTTTTTTTCTGCGTGTGTGTGCACAAGTTATTTGGTGAGACAGAAAAAAAAATGGTAATTTGAAATCATTTTTTGAACTGAGGATTTTCTGAGAACTCACGGGGGAGAGGTTTCAGGGTGGAAGAGATTTCTCTATATAGTGAAATAATTGTTGAGAAATTCACAAGTGGGGAGAATGATGAAGAACAATAAAACATTGAATTTTGTTTAAAGTAATAACTTTGGGAGAGGGGATTGTTGGAGTTATTGTTGTGTGTTTTGGGAATTATTATTTTTGATTCTGTATTTTGGTGGTGCGGGACTTATAGAATCAGTGAGTGGAATTTTATTTAGAAGATTGTTGGATTTTAAGAGATGACATTTATGAGGCTGATTTTGAGGGAGGAAGTTTAGTTGAAAGAGTGTTTGAATATTTGAAGTTGTTGGTGGAAATTGGAGGTCTTGTTAAAAAGTGAATTATTGTTGGAAATTTGTTTTAGTTGATTTTAATATTTTAAGGGAATTGCGTGGGTGATTGTTGGTAGTACATCGTGGATTTTGGGAGGGAAGATAGTTTGAGACCATTTGGTGTTGATTGTTATTGATTCATTGAAGAAGTGCTATTGTTGATTATTGTGGATCTATATAGGGGAATTGTTATCAAATTTGAAGAAAAATTTGTAGTGATTTGGAATATTTTGTGAGGGAGAGAGACAAATAATTAGAAGGCAGGTTTTGGAATATCAAGCGTTCCCACAACAGAGGTGATGCTTCTCCGGGGGAATGGTCTGGAAGGATCCCGTTGTAAGAGTAGATCTTACAATGGATCAATGAAGAATCCAGTTTATGATCAAAGGGGGGAATTAGAGATACATCCCGTCAACAATGACTGTCTCATCGGTTGCTGAAGCTCCTGTTGAAGCAGTTGTTTTTATTCAGGATAATATCATCGAAGGTGTCCGGGAATCCTGTGATTCCTCAAGGCAATTTTATTCTTCAAATAATCAAAATTTTTACTTGGACTCATGGAACCCGATTTCATCGGGAAGAAGGAGTAAACATTCTCAACGCAAAAATTCATCCGAAATATCTCATCATGACCGAGCCGCTTGAAGAGTAAGGATAATCCTTTATTTGACCTTCTTACACACTAGTATTTCTTGAAGTAATATACATATAATAATTTAGTAATTTAATTTGTTCTTAATACCCTGTATGGTCCATTAAAGTTCGCAGTTACTTGGGCTTAAACCTTAATTAAATGGGAGTTATGAGAAACTTAAAGTCAGGGAAATTCTCTCTGGGAATCACATTGAAAGGAAAAAAATGTATTCAGTTTTATCAATGACATGACTTCCTATCACCACAATACCAATCACTCACTCTTGTGAGATACTTTTAATGTGGTTAACTATAGGTCAAGTGGGTTAGGAAATTGAGAATTAAAAATGAGATTTTAATGTGCTTCACTTTTTTTCTCCCCTCAACATCCAACGATCCAACATTGCGAGATGATTGTAGATACATTTTTTAAAATATTTAATACAGAGTACTAAAGAGCTAAGGTTATGAAGCCCTTCATTCCAATAAACTTTCATTTAATGCCTTAATAATAGCAGCTCTTAACCCAAATGATTCTTATTAATGGATTAACTCGTTTCAGCTTTGATAGAACACTGACTAATGTAATTTAGTTAGGGAGAGAACATTGCGTCAAGGTTTTTATGAATTGCTCTGCTCCACGTATGTATACTTACAATTAGATGAGCCAGAACGCTACTACTGAATGAGGCATATTTATTAAATTCATACGTACACATACCTTGCGTACATGAATAATAATAAATGGAGAGACATACATACTATTACAAACCCTTATATCTTCCATATATTCTTGTCCATGTATTGCTTTTCTTGCCTGTCATGCGTTCAGTTCGTCGTGAAAATTATTATTGGTGTCATTAAATTGCTGCAATTGTTACCCCTCTCTTGAAAAGTTGCAAACCTGCATGAATGGCCTGCTGTATGAATGCATGAAGTATGAAGCCAATGTTGCATTTTTTTCAGTTCGACTATAATACGTTACTTGTGTGAATTGAGACATGGAACAATTTACTCTATACGTATGTAGATTTGTTAGTCATTGGGTTTTTTATTTCCTTTTGGAACTGTCTCTCTCATCATTAGGCAGTCAATTTTTTAGATGGGTTTTAGTATGAAATTATTCTCCTCACCAATAACGACCATCAATCAGACGGAACAAGGGTATGGACTGTATTGTAGAGCGCAGAATGTTTTTTATTGTAGGTGATATAAATTTTCGTATCGAATCTCAACCCTCTATGATCACTGCCTAATACCTGTGCTATTGTACAGTGTGGGGTGATGTGATGGGACGCAGCGATGGCTTTTCTGCTGTCAGTCTTTCGGTTCGTGTATGTGTATAAGTCATAAGGAGTAAATATGCTTACAGTGATGGCCAATTATACATTTATGTACATATATAGGAAACGAAGTTCTATGGATGTATCTGGTGTAATTAGATAAAAAACTAATAGTGGCCATAATACAAGGTTGATTGCATATGTGAGAGACTGTTATTGTGGAATATGTGGAATACTACTACCAGATTAAGAATAATTATTGTTTTGATTGCATTTTGGTTCTCGTATATATGTGTGTCTCCTTGTGCTCTTACTGCCATATATATAAAAATATTATTGAGTAACAACTGTATTTGTTTATAAGGGAGACAGGCGTAGAGATAAATGTCAAGTATGTGATGACTCCACAAACATCTAGTAATCTGTGTAGGACACACTGTCTGATTGGTAGACTTATACCGACATCGTCCCTAATTCCTCACTTTAAAATCTAGCATTTAGAACACAAGGATGATAGGTCCAACTTTTGGGATTTTTTTCAGGTTGTCATTAAATGCTGTTGACAAACAATTTTTTTGCATGTTTCCCTATAGTTTTTCCCTTATGTGTATAGCCGAATGATGGAGTTGTAACTAGAATGTAATCTGTAATCCCTCGTCCCTCGCCCCCGTCATTTTCGTAGGATTCGGCTTACGTTTTGCGTACATTTAGGGTTGTGGAGTTCATGTATCATTTATCATTTCACAGTACACTGTATTATAAGGATTTTTCCTTTGAATAGCGCTAAAAAGAAAAACTATCCCATAATATGTAACTTTGATTGCCTGTAAAGTAATCAAATTGAAAATTAGGATTTTCGTTTCGTTCACTCCTCGCAAAATTACGCAGATGAGAAATTTTTTACTCTTTTTTTTTTTTTTTTTTTTACTCTCCCGCTTGAAATTGCTGGCTGACGATGGATGGTGGATCAATCGTATGATTACTGTGTATCATGAAATGAAATACCAGGAACAGGAATGATGGAATAAATAGTTTTAAGAGAATGGCGATATTCTTTAAAAAATGGTTGAGGGTTGATTCACTTGGTTGCTTCCGGCTTGAAACCCATGAATCTTGAGCCTTTACTTCCGGTCGGTGGACGACAAGACTGAAAACATCTTGCATAGTCACCCTTGTCTACCCAGAATCTATATGTATGTGTGTATGTTTCTTTGTGTAACCCTCTATACCCCACTGCTTAATCCTACTATTCTATGTGGATGAGTCGGAGTGAGATCTAAATCCTTCGCCACTATATCGTAACATGTACTTTTTTTTCTTTTTTATGCTTTACTATGGGTAGTCTTCAGACAACATCATTAAATCAAGGGAGACAAGCCCTTCAAACTGAACTGTATGGTCGTAATTGGTGTATGGATCCATCCGGTGTGCCTCTCAGTCAGTGCATTACGAATGTCCTGTCCTAAATCCTGAATCTTTAAATCTTTGGGGTTGCTTAACGGTAAAAACTTATTTCGTTTTTGCTGTCCTGATGGAACTTCTCTCATGTATCTCTCGCACCCTGTTTTATTGGTGTATATGATATTTGCCTATTTGGTTTGAATCGCTTGAGTGTACACATACTTTGTATACATACTGTGAAACGAGAGGGGAGAGCGTAAGTGAGGTCTGCATGAAACACCTGGATTTGAACTGAAGGGTCGATGTTTGTGTTGGAATTTGATGGAAAAGTATTTTTATTTGTGCACACAGATATTAAGGAATGTTTAGGTCTGCCTTAATTTATTAAAAATATGATATGCTTGTTGAGCTAATTCTTGAGCTATAGTATTTATCTATATGTATAGTAACTAAGGGCTTTAAGGCAGCTTATGATAGGGTACTTTATATATACAGGTACTTACTCTCACTGCTTCGTATACTTTGTAGCTGCTAACAATGCCACTTAAATTTTTGTAGGTTCTGGTCTGGCATTTGGCATTCTGGGCTATGATGATAGGGTTGGTAAGAGATGTAAGAGTTTAGAGATATTTACAAGTTTGTATAGCCATGGTTCAGTAGCAGACTTATAAAATGATGATTGTTTCAGAATTCTAGCAATAATTAATTATTGGTAATTGGTAAGTACTTCTTACATGGAAAAATGGAGGAATAACATTTTTCTGGCTGAGGAGAGATAACGAAAAAGCTGAGTGAGTGTGAGTGAGAAGATAATTTCCATAGATATGCGAATAAAACGAAAAGTCGATAAAGAAACCAAGGAATAATAATAATTATTATTTCTGAATGCATTACTTGCTGTATTGATACATCTACAATAATTATTACGGATGCCTGGAGATAGGGAATCGAGTGGAATTTGCTGGGTTACTGAGAGCATGATGATAGGAGAAATAAGTTACTTGCGTTAGTGGTAGAGGAAATACTGGAAAAATGTGGATTTCACAAATTTTATATACAATCATATATTGTGAGTGGAGAAGGAATGGAAAGGCGATACGTTGCTAGATTTGAAGAAATTCTGGTCGTAAACACTACTTGTACCACGATAAAGCCTGACCTGACCATGAACGATGTGTAGTTTTTTGAGATAAGAGCAAATTGAGCCGGAATTTAAGTTATGCCACATGGACATATATACATGCTGTACATGTATAAGTACAAATTGTACAGTACGCGCCGAATGATCTGACATTTTTAATTCTTGGAAAACCTCGTCGAAAGCTGTTGCATTATTCTTAATATAGAAAGTAGATAATAATAGTAATAATAAAAATAATTGCTAATTTTAGATAGCCTTTATGTATGTATGTACTTAATTAGTACAGAGTTTTAGTGTGTAGAAATAAAACCAGTATTGATACTTATAATTTCATCTCTAATTATATCTGTGTGTGGTTGAACCCTGTTCCGTCTTACTCTGTAGTATCTATCTATATCTAATATGTGTGGTTAAGTCGTGGGTGTTTGTATGTAGACATGAAAGAAGTACTTAAGCATACAGGGAACAATTGTTCTAGAAACTAACAAATCGTTCCAATGAAAGGTGATTAGTTGAAATAATTACGCGGTTAACAGCTCTTGCGTGTCAAGTACTGGAAATTAGTCATTACATTGAGTGAGTCTCAAAAAATAAGTACACTCTTCATGTATATATCTATATGTAGAGCTGAAGGAAGGGATGCTTGACGCTGCAAAGTTGGGAAGCTCATTACTCATGCATGTTGTTTACTTATACTAACCGCATCTAAAAATTAGCCTAAAACGAGAAGTCGTTGAATCATTGTTGCTTTACCCTATGACCCTATAGAACTAAACCAATCTTATTTGTTTGTGTGTTTCAAAAAGTTAAACAGGAAAAAATGTTGGTTCTTAAAAATTTGCCCTGCTTCTAACTTTTCCAAAATCCCTTTATGAGGAACCTGGATGTGGTTTTCCAATAATTTAATAAACACAACACAGAGCTATAGTATAATATAGTCGTGACTGATCCTTGAATGTTGATATTAATTTTTGTTTATATGCGTATGTACAATTGTTAGGAAGAGTTGAGTCTACTGTGAGCAAGCAACACGAGAATCGATGATTTAGTTTTGCAGGAGAGAAATTAAATTTGTAAAGAAAATCATCTGATTCACATACATGTACCTTGAGGCAACTGCACATCACACACGTGTGGACAGCATATATATATAGTTAAAGTACATCTCATGTTTGTGTACTGTGGCATAACGAAGTTCAGTACTTATACGTATTTAGGAGGCTACCATTTGTAATTATGGATCCTTCTGCAGTGCATTTATTTCATGACGTACCGGATTTAGATATCCGGTCGAGTCTAGAGTTTGCAGAGGGAGAGGGAGAGAAACTTGGGAGCTTGAGAGAGAAATAGAACGCAAAAATATCTACATGAAAGTGTTGCTTATTGCAATGCAAGAGAATAGTACTTACCGGAATTATCAGTTAATCGTGTGAAAACAAAAACGAAATTCCGTGTGCCAACAGTTCGTTAAATCAAACTGGATATTTCATCAGAATAATTTGTCTGGCAATTATGTTGCGTATATGTGAGCTGACGTAATAGACATTTTTAACAAATAATAATTATTGCGTTTTGTTGTAAAAATAATTTCAAGAGTAAAACATTTCGGTAGTGTGTAGAAACAGGTGAAATACACTATGGTCAGGGTTGAGCGTTAATCCTTAAATAATGGTTGGAAAACTTCGCAATAAATACTATAATTTAAATAGTACAAGTAAGTGTCGAGACGCTCCGGTGTCATGGAGAATATTGTATGATTTACAAAGATAATAACATGATTACTTTTTGAGAATATTATAATGAATGCAGGACTGTCAGCTGGATAACTACGTGCCTATACTTGCGCTTGTTGTTTGCTGATCATTAAGATGAAGGATAAATGAATAAAATTCTTAAGAGTTGGTAGGATTATAAACTCGCTGGATTTTAACGTTTATTATTGCGTCTAGTTGTCTAGTATAATGAGTGTCACAGTCACAACTTCAAAAATAATAACAGCTAAGAAATTGGGAATCATCCTATCACCTTACAATAGATTCTGCCCGTTTAAGATTTTTTCTTTCTTCTTGGAGGAAGTGTTATTATTTGCTAGGAAAGAGGGAAAAGGCTCTAGGGTCCATCTCTTGCTCTCACTCTGTTCTTTTAACCCCACCTCTCTCTATCGCTCTCTAGGCTCTTTACGTCTTTACATGCATGTAGATTCTAAAAAGACGAAGGAAATTATGCACACACACACTCTCTCTCCTCTTCTACTCTTCTGTGCTCTCACTTCACAGCTTCCATGGAACACTCCGTAATTTTCTTGAAGAAAGCTCGTATAGGGCATATGCACGCGTAAAGGGCTATGTATATTTCTTCGGTATATGACATCCAGTACATTACATGTATATGTATTCACATGTGTATTATACATGAAGGAGTCGTGCACAAGGGAAGTGACGGAATTATTTTTGTGATGATTCCCTAATGCTGTGTAGTTGGTTGAAAGTATAGGAGATTCTCACGAGCACTTCCAACCCACACGCCGCCTTGGATATGGTTAACCCTTGAGAATATAAGATGTTAGAATTTTTTTTTGCTGGTGATGATGTTCAAGTTGAAGAGAGTTTGCTGTGGAAAAAGTTGCTTTACTACTTATATGTACAGATATAGCCTATGCTCTCCGGTTTGGATTTTCCAAGAGACACACGGAGAGGGAAGCTGTATGTATCATTGTGTGTGTTTCTCTGGCTCTCTCTCTCTCTCGATCTCTTTTGCTCCTTCTCTCTTCTCTCGTTCTCTCTCTCTCTCTCCTCTCGTTGCTTCGTTCGCTCTTTCGTTCCGTCTCCGTTTCCTCGCTGCACTGTCGGCTTGCGGCAGACACAGAATCCATTGATCAATGTAGTATGTACGACCATGGTCAACGTAAGTATAGATATGTTACCTCTATAGGTTTTATGGAGATGTGTGGGTGGATGGAAACTAACTACCTCTTGGCATATATGTACGTACACTTAAAGTCGACTCTTTCCGTATATTTCCCTTGGAGTATACATAAGGTGAACAACTCAAGCTGTTAAATTTTATGGGTTTCCCGCGCCGCCAAAAAAGAATTCTTTCTACTTTTTCACCTCTCTCTCTATTTTACTGTGCCAAAGTTTAGGGGTACGTTTCCGATTATACTTATATATATATACATGGAGTCACCACTGACATGCATCTCTTGGAATCGCTCGATGATGCTTATATGTGTATATCTAAAGAGATTGTAATTATATAGTATATATGTGTATGTGAGTTTGGAAGATAATTTTTTCCAAAAATGTCCAATTTTTCCACCCTTACTCTTACCGGCAATCTCTGTATAGTGTAAAGTCTCTGTTTCTCTGTCATTTTTGTCTGACTCTGGGTCATCAATTGTATCATTTAAATGAATGCGATTTATAAATAAAGTAATATTAAAGTTTGATTTGCTATGCACAAGAAACACGTTGAAGAACCTCATGTGTATCCATACGCATATATCTATATGTATAAGTGCCTTCTTTAGGGACAGAATAATAAAGAGTAGGTAAGGGAACAACAAAGTGCATGAATTATTAATCGGGAGGATGGAAAATAAAATGTCAGTAATCAGTATATATAAGTATAGTGAGGATCATAAAGGTGGATGAAGGACTTTGAAGGAATGTTCTAAGAATTTTTCGTGTGCATTTTACTAACTTCACTGGCGTGTCGAAATAGTAACATTAATCTGGTGTAGGTATAATGTATATGTATACATACATTGTATTGTTGGTATTATATGTTAAAGTATATGACGTAGATATATGAGCATTACTGTGATGAATCTGTGTACTCTGTACTGTTAACTGTTGAACTTACATCAGTCCTAATACATGTACATACATATGATGTAGACTACCACATGGATAGTGGTAAGGGCAACTGAGTGAGAAATTTTTGTTTTGAGGCGGAAATGAGAAGTTCATTTGGTATAAATTTAAAGTTTCTGTCAGTCACAGTACTTGATTTTTTGGGGAATTTGTTTGTTATTATTGGCCGTTGTTGTTAGAATTTGGAGGAGATTTTAATTGTCTATGTGTATATGTTAGAGACTATATATATTGTACTTGACGCTGAAACATTTTTTGTTATCTGTTATGTTTGTAGGTGATGACTGATGAATGTATCTGTATGTAATTCACACAAACAAGTATAGGTATGCGTGTAAACCAATTTGAGGATGAGATTTGTTTTTCGAGTATTTCTACAAAAACAGAGAACGAGGTGTTCATTGCTGAATTTACATGAGGATTTTAAGGATGGTGTGTATTGATGGGAGAAAAAAAAGATTCGCCATGGAACGTGTGTGTGACTTTATTGAAGGATGCGGGATACGGATATTGTTTATATAATGATGATGGCATGGGCATGGATGGAGGGAGAAATATGATTAGATGTGGTTGTTGGTGTAGGTGGAGGGCAGTTTGTAGTTATTTGTTTTTTCTGATGTAGCTCTCTGCTTAAGTATGTTTTTATTCAGCCTGTCTCTGCCTCTTCTGTACATTATAGCTCTGTTCTATAGAGATGACCTGGCTCATGATTTTTGAATGGTCTTGTGATGAAGAGATAGATTTGGTAAAACCGGATCTGAGCTCTGTGAATCCTATTTGGTGTGAACAAATGAGGGGAGCGTATGTACAAATGAAAATGGGATGACCAACAACTACAAATCGTTGATATGTTGTGTATTTTTTAAGCGCTTTAATTTTTTTTGACCAATAGCAACCCACTCCCTGGATTATATATCCAGGAACTTCTAATTAATAGGCTTGATTCAACCACTTTTATATGATATAATGTGCCTGAATATTTTGAATCTTTTTTTTACAGGAAATGGACAATAATAAATGAGCGAACAGAAATGATGCATTATTAGATTACAACTAACAATAAGTATACATAGTGTACATATTATTTTAAAACTTGTTAGTTGTAAGGGATTTAAGGAGGGCTGTTTTATTAAAACGCGTTTACTTACAAAGTACAGTAATTTGAAGAATCTCTTGTAAAAATATGTAAAGAAGTACGTCTTTACTACATAGTTAATACTGGAAGTCGTAATTTTGATGGAATGCAATAGTAACGATTTGTCTTCTTTTTCTTGTAGTGGTCAACATTTGGTTCGTGTACGCGCTCAAGTTATGACTCGGGATGACTCGAGTGGCGGCTGGGTTCCCCTTGGCGGCGGCGGTTTGTCCAATGTTTCCGTGCGAAAGCGAACACCGGATAAGAATGAGTATCTCATCTACGGAAAGAGGATATCCGACCAGTCGGTATGTGAAAATTTACCCCCAAAAATGTTATTTTTGAATAGTGTAACACTGTTGAGAATCTTTTCTCATTAACTCAGTTTCCTACTCATACATGGTCTGTCTGTGTATCTGTACAGTTTTTGTGTTAAACTGTGAGTACAGGCCCTCAAGAATCTAAATTAGGTTGGAAGGGCTCCCTCATCTTTTTGGAAAACTGTTAGAGGCTACATACTTTTAGTGTAGGTACACTAACCACATGTTGTGCGAGTTCAGTGCGTGGTCGTAGTATAATATGTACTAAATAGTAGTAAGGGTTAGGTCCCTTTTTCTGTATTGGAAATCTTTTTAATGTACTGCTTCCAGCCGATTTAGTTTTTTTTTCATAAACCTTATATATGTATGTAGGAATACATACAACATTGCCAGCCCTAAACTGACTATCAGTATAACTTTTCCTTATCTATTGTATATATTGATGTAACTGGAATCCAGTCTTGCAGCCATTTATTTATGAATCAAATATCAACGAGCTAGAAGTTCAGTTTGAGAAGAATACTAAATAAATACAATAACTCATGTGGTAGATGGTTAATGAACTTGGATTCAAAACTCAGATCGTTGGAAGTAGATTTTTATGTGTAGGTAGTTCGTGGTATTAAAATGAACTATTGAAGTAATATTTCCAAAAACTCCTGCATTGCCTGCATATGTGTACCTCACGTGATTTGAGATTTAGACTTTATTAGAGTTGATGTTGTATGATCATCGATGCATGGATTTTGTATACATACATATATTGAAAGAAAGAAAACAGGATTCATTTAGAAAGCTTTGGAAGGAGCCCTGATTGAAAAGGAAAGATACAATGTAAAGTAGGACCAGGTATCATTAACATTCTTCATTCTTTACGGTGTAGTTTTTCTCAATTCAGAGGTATCAGATCCAGAAATGTTAATCATAGACATAACCCAAACACGTTCAACCATGTGAAAGTAACTTTACTGGATAATAATATGTGCAGTACTCGCAGTACGTCAGGACTCTGGGTTTAGATTGTATGGAATCTTTTTATTTTTTTGTCTCGGCGAAGCCAACAATCATTTTTGGTGAAACATCTGATTTTTTTGTCGCCCGGAGGCAAAATAATATGACATGAACATTAGAATTTAACTCAGGCTGATACACCATGTCTATTTGTATCATCTTTATTCATGGTTCTTTCATAAATATTTTCTTGAGATTTGTAATTACAAATAATTTCTCGAAGATTGTCACTTCAAAATCACTTATTGCAAAGCGCGCGATTTAGCCAAAGCACTATAGACCGTTTTCCCTTTTAGTGTTCACTTCGTTTTTGACAAAAACTGAAGTGTGTCATTAAAATTGATGAA